>JAWQRM010000399.1:0-23169 GCA_033557675.1 Coptodactyla brooksi
ATCAGTAGTGGAGTTGCGAAACTCCACTACGAAACTCTAGAAACCAATATTTGACGGTGTAATCTGACGGAGCATTAGCCCCATAATATTTATCCAACTTTTCTTTTGTTTCCTTCGCCGTTTTGCCTCTCAAAGAATAATGTATTATAAGAGAACGGACTTCAAGGCACCATAACCTTTTTTGCAGTAGCAGCGCATTCTGGCGGTCAAGGAGGTTACTTTTCACCCCACCTAGTATTTTAAATAATGATAATTTCTTTCATTATTGTTTAATACACGAATTATCACCATTGGTAGCAAAACAATTCACTAAACGTTTATCAACAAATATATTTGCGATAACTGTCTTCATCATTTTTACGACAATGAAAAGTTGACGCTCGCTCGATTGCGGTGAACAAAAACTGGTTAAAATAACTCCTTCGCCATCAAAATCAATTTTAAAATTCAATAGCTTTAAGGCATTTTATCGCAAACCGTTTATAATTTATGCCGATTTCGAATCAATTCTGAAGGATGTAGTAATAGAGACTCAATTTCATACACCTTAAGTTATCAGTCCCATGAAAGTGTTGCATATAATGTCGTTCCTCTTTTGATAATACCTATAATAGATTTCGTCTATTTCGTGGAAAATGTCCTCAACGATGGTTTATTGAAGAATTGGAGATGGATTAAGTGAACAATTTCATCATGCTCTAAAAACATCCACACAAAATGTTATGAATAATCTCAGTTAGCCAAACTGAGGTTTATAATTCAACGAATAAATGTCCAGTATGTGATGCACGATTCAGTTTAGACAATCCTAAAGTTCACCATCACGAACATTTTACTGGAAAGTTTATTTCACCTCCATGCAAGAATTGTAATTTACAAATCAAAATAGACTACAGCATTCTAGTTATTTTTTACAATCTGTCCTGTTATGACGTACATCTTTTTGTAATAGAGCTTGCCGAAAAGTATAATATCGAAATAATACCGATAAATCATGAGACATACATTTCGTTAAGCGTAAGAATTAATAAAATCAAGTTTGTTTTCCTGGATAGTTTCAGATTTATGCCCGCCTCGTTAGAGGAATTAGCAGAAAATCTAGAATCTTCTCAGATGAGACAATTAAAACTTCATTTCACCAATCCCAAACAGTTTGAATTGCTTACAAATAAAGGCGTGTACCCCTATGATTTTGTGAATGATTGTAGCAAATTCGACTGTACATTTTTGCCTGAAAAGAAACATTTCTTTTCGAAGTTATATAATGAACCGATAAGTAATGAACATCATAGTCATGCCCTTAACGTATGGCGAGCTTTCGGTTGCAAAACATACAGGGAATATTCGGATTTATATTTAAAAACAGATGTACTTCTGCTGTCGGACATTTCCTTGAAAAATTTAGAGTCAACCATGATTTATTATGGATTAGATGCAGCCGTTTTTGTACATCTCCCGAATGAAGCTCGGCCGCTACACTAAAACTAACTCAGGTGGAATTGGAGTTATTGCAAGATATAGACATGATATTATTTATAGAGAAAGGAATGAGAGGAGGAATAACGCCATCTGTCCATCGACATGCAAAAGTTAACAATCCGTTTCCTCCCAGTACCTACGATGGTAATCCTTTGCATATATATTTAATGTATTTTGATGCCACTAATTTATACGTATGGGCGCAATCAAAATATCTACCTACGTCTAATTTTCAATGGGTAGAAAATTTCGCAAGGGGACATTTTTAGGACAACTTTCGCATGGGGACATTTTAGCAATAAGAGTAAGTTTAATTTTCATGTATTATAGTAGTCGTAGTATCTGAATTAAAAGAAATCTTTATCGACACACGTGTTTAATTTAAATTCGAGCTCGAGGTGGATGTACACAGACTAAAATATCGCTTACATGTAGACAAAAATAAGACAAATCCCGATCATTGAAAAAGAATTCTTTCAATGTTTCAAACTGTACTCTTTACATGGGTGATCGAGGAATCTAGCGATTACAAGATTATCAAATTGTGGAACGTTTAATGTTTTATGACACAGTTGAGATAAATAAATAATATATCAATTGACGACGCCGAACTCTACTCCGTCCTTGTACCTGCCGCTTTGAGGTCAACCAGAAACGTTAAAGCCTCGAAGTAATAAACGAGGGTTACTTCGGAAAAATAAGATTTCATTTTCTTATAAAACATAAACCGTCAGTATTTTTTAAAAGGAACTTTTTTATGCAATTCCTCATACGCTTCTATATTTTTTTTCTACACGGTTTCCATATTTTTTTTGTTTATTTTGTCATAACGCTTTATTAGTTTTATTTCTCCTCATTTTTCCCTGCCGTCTAAAACCTCGACCATATTGTTCAATCTCTGCTTGTATTTCAAGATCGAACAGCTCGTAAAGAAAAACATCCACTTTCCGTCTACATAAAATGTCGCTTACACGTAGACAGGAATAAGCTTGTAGTTTGCGCGAAAAGGAATTCGCAGCAGCTCTGCGTGCACACGGTTCCCCCCATCCTCCCTCGACTTTATAATGAATAAATGCATATTATAAGATTTAAATTTCCCGCGACTGCGCGCGAGTTCCACGGTCTTCCTACAATGAACTAACACGCATGATTGTAATAGGCTCGATTGGCGCAAGCGTTTGCGCACCTACCTAGCACGACGGATGGACCAGGATCGCGCCTGACTCGAGGGAATCGGAAAAAAAAACATTTGAATTTTCTCACGACGACGACGACTGCGCGTGAGCAGATATAAGATTTGAATTTCGCGCGTGCGCACAAACGGTCTTCTTATAATGAATTAATACACATGATTGTAATAGGCTCGATTGGCGCAGGCGTTTGCGCGCTTACCTTCCACGACCGATGGACCGGGATCGTGTCCGACTCCGGGCAACAACGGAGAAAAAAATTCCTGCAACGACGATAACTGCGCATGCGTCTCCTCCATGAATTGCTCGGCGGGGGCAGCCAGATCTTCTCTTGTTGCATCTCTCGTTGCCTCCGCATCCTCCCCCAGGATGTGGAGGCAACGCCCGCGGAGTGCGAGGCCGAGGCCGCAGGGCCCCAAGATGGCCGCCGGAGCCCTGTGATGTTGGTTGCCTACATTGCAGGCGGGGCACTTGGCCGTGCGGTTGGCCAAATCTGGGGGAATTTGAATCCTCAACGTTGGCAGCAGTGCTTGTGACGTCAGAACAAAATACCTTTTATACCTACTACCGGAGAGTACGATGGGGGTCTTTTCTGCTCAAAAAATGATGTAAAAGTCGAAAAACAAATTTCGACTTTTTACCACTGCATCCCCTTTGGATGAAAATTTGACAAATTTCATGAACATTTTCTTTATCAGATAGCTGATTCTTGTAGGAGACAGTGGAAAATACAATAGGCGACTTTTCTGCTAACAAATCATCTTAAAGTCGAAAAAAATTGTATCAAAATTTGTACAACTCTTTGCATCAAAATTTTATGAAAATCTTTTTTGTCAGACAACTGATCATTATACAAAACATACCGGAAAATACGATGGGCGTCCTTTCTGCTTCAAAAAACATCTCAAATTCAAATTTTTTTTGATTTTCGAGGGGGTATACTCCCCACCTTTGGATGAAAATTTGACAAATTTTATGAATTCTTTTTTGTCGGGCAGCTGATTCTTATAGAAAACGTACCGGAGAATACGATGGGCGCTTGTTCTATGTTGAACATATTGAAAACTATATTGAACATAGCCACAGACCTATCTGTATGCACGTTCAACGCGTTTGAGAAGTATTGTAAGGATCATGGACACGCTACAGATGAATACAGGATTACAGGCCTAGAATTATTGTGTGGAAGCTGATACCGCGCGAGTCGAGCGGGCCGAACGATCCACTAACCGATGTCGCTAAAGAGGCGAGGACTGGAAAAAAATAAAGAAAAGAAAATGAGGAGGAAAATCTCGGTAGGAAAGGTCAGCTTTATGGAGCTGGATAGCAGCCTAATGGTAAAAATTTTAAATCGGTAAAATTTTCCATATTTTATTATAAATAAAGCAACATAAAGCTTTAAACGCGTTTTACTCGAAACACGATTTTTTAAAATGGCGAGCAGTATAACTCAACCAAATTTCATTGAATTTACCCTAAATTTTAACTATATTTTGAAAACAAGAATCTGAAGAGAAGTACGACCCGGATTTTTGATACGTTGATTATTACTATTTTTATAAACAAATAATGTCCAATTTTTGGGGTCAAAAATAGCACTTTTTCGTGAAATGCTCGCCATTTTCACAAAAATCAATATTTTTCTAGCTATTGTTATGTAGATAATAAGATAATTTTTATATTATTCAAAATTCAAATTTGCGAAGTTATACCGCTCGCCCCGGAGCACCTCATTTTAAACGCGGCCTACGGAGCATCGCCATTTTATAAAAAATTTGAATAATTGTTTTTTTCTTGTAAACTTAAAGATATACCTAAGATCATCTTTCAATAGCATTACGTAATTGCTATCCTTTCCATCTATGAAAAAAATCACAAAAACCGCTTGATTTTGGCTTTCTACTGTGGCGTAACCCCTTAAGAATAAAGAGTAAATCTTGTGGCGCGGATAGTGTGAACATTGATACGAGTATGATTCATCTGTTTTGTTCCGTTGTTCTGTTCTTTATTACACATACAACTAATTTGTACACAAACCGCATCGTCTATTCTGAGATCCGGCTAGTGGCTTTGGTGTTGACACTATTCAAAACAAATAATTCTATAAAAGAGTTTTATGCAGACTTGAGATCAATTTCTGTTCTTCCCCTTTCTCTAAGGTTTTCAAAGAAACATGAAAGCTTACTGTTGCCATGTAACTTAGGAAGCACATCAATATTTAAGTATTACGTTCTGCCTGAAGATCAATTCGGATTTAGAAGTGTATGTATTCCTGTGGTACAGCGCTGTTTATTACGGATGATATCTTCAGAGCAATTGATAATAAAATGAATTCCGTTTTAGTTTTTCTACATATTTCGGGAGCCTTCGACAAAATAAATCACGATTTGCTGCTGACTAAATTTGCAGTAGCGAATGTAGGAACCTGGGGTCATTCTCGACGGTAGACTCCGTTTTAAATCGCAGGTATCTGCTCAAATTCCTAAATCGTTTGCTATACTCAAATTGTTGTTTTATAACAGACGTCTATTAAGTAACACATTACTTACTTCTATCTAGATTCCATTATTACGATTATGTATATTGTTCCTGTGTTTGAGATTCACATTTGATGTAATGATTTATAACATAATGTTAATGATTTATAACATTAATGTACTCAAAAAAGATTTACTCTAGATTCTGCTTCGTAAAATCGGTGTTTTTGATCCTTCTCATATAACATCGCGAAAATAATGTATTCGATGCTGTTTATGAGTTGCATCGAGGTCGGTGACCTCGGTAAAGTATAAAGTTCATTGATTTATTTCTAATTTCCAAATTTTCTTTTTGTTTTATTTTGTTTTTCTTTTGTAATTGTTAAAAGTTGTTTCTTCATGTGCGTCAAGAATAGCAATTAAACAACTGATTCGGATAAGTAGTACGTATTACGTCTTGGCAGGGAGGTATAAAGGTTATTCCCTCACCGTTTTAAATTGAATCCTGTTGGGTTTATTTGGGCACAAGTAAAGGATCCGCGTCACAGCCAATAATAATTCCTTCAAGATCAATAAAGCGGAAAATACTTTCGAATGGGTTGGCAAGAACATCTGCCACTGAATGGCAAACATGCAGTAATAGAGGAGGAAAATAATGCGTATGATTTAGATAATATTATTGAGAACTACAACTGACATTCCAAGTTGGTATATATAATATTTTCTTCACCGGGAGAGGAATTGTCAGCTTAATTTGTTTTTTTTTAATTTGTATAACTATATATTATTTTCACTAGTAGTTATAAAATAAGTAGAATTTTCATTGTTATAGAAATGCTGGCTAATCTTATTAATTGTATAGGATTTCAAAAATAGTTCAGTTAGTCTTAACAGCACTTTATACAATACAAATAATTCCTATAATTTAAAATATACCTTAATTCCAATGCGTATATTGACGTTTATATCTGCTAAATGTGACAATATATAATTGTAAAAACTGAAATTTCGTATTGGCGTTTATATAAACCACGGAGGACATAATGAATTTAATATTACCGTGTAATTTAACACCTTCCAGAGAGTAATGAACAATGTACTTAGAGGTCGAAAATACCTCTAAGTCCTCCTAAGTCGAAAAGACCTCTAAGTACAACATGAAATTTGTCATGTACGTTTAGATGACATAATGATTATAATGTTTTGCTCATTCTCTCCATCAAATTGCTGATGAAGGAAAGGAATGTTTCAAATAAATGTAAAAATGGTTGATGTACAAAGGGGATAAGGATATTGGAAAATAAACCATGCGCATTTATTTGAATTTATTAAATTTTAATATTTTGTAGATCTAAATCTCTTTTGTAGACCTAATTTAATCTAGATTCATATACATATATACGTATGTATAATCTGCCAGCGCTTAGCTAGCTCATTTAAAAAAGGAAGACCAGTGGAGCCTTAACCGCAGTGTGGAGTGATGTTACGGTTGCTCTTTGTTTAGTGAAATGCAAGAGAACATTAATCCGAGACTAGAGCTACACAAAAGTTGTCCCCCGGTGTTAGATGATCGATAACATCACGCCTGCAACGCATGTAAAATACACAATGTTTCAAATATGTTCATTATTTTTGGAATAAGTTGATGCATAATTATCAGCCGTTCATGTTGGCACGTTTTTTTGGTAGCGAAAATTGACGTTTTGATTACTTTTTCTTATAAAAATATTCATCTATTTTTGGATGATAAGAATGCGTATCGAAAATCATATTCATAATCGTCATATTGTACTTTACTATTACGAGAGAGGATGGAAAGCAGCACAGTTATTTCGCGATCTCAACGAATTTTTTGGAGAAGGAACAATTAGCGAGACAATGTCGGGAGTGGTGTGCTAGCTTTAAATCAGGTGATACCAGCTTGGTGGACAATCCAGGAAGAGGTCGATGATCGGACTTCAACGATCATTGTCTTCATTGCAGAAGACAATGTCGACCAATCAATGATCCTCCGTCGTCACCAAAAAAACTTGCTAATGTATGGAATTAGCTGAATGGGTTCCAGCCAATTTGCTGGATGGGTTCCACGAACTTTCGGGTAACAGCAAATGTTGTTTAAGAAAATATCATTTAAAAATGTCCCAACCCACTAAATATAAAAATAAACTATTCATTTGTTAGTCACAAAATGTATAACTCATATCTTATGTTTTTCGAATTACAGGTATTACTAATGAAATTAAATACGTAAGTTACGATTATAATGACTGTGGAAATTGGGGTGGATCGCTTTCGCTTACTCATAAGGTAATCAGCCAGTCCTTCGATGATTAAATTTTTGCTTTCACTTACACTCATTTTGCGTTCACTTACACTCATTTATTTGTTCCTATTAATTTCTGGAGTATTGAACCGCCTGAAAGAATTGTATTTACCTTAACGTTGCGACATCTCAGCCATCTTTGTCGAAATGTCTTAGAATAAAAATAGAGCGCAAAACGAATCGATAAACAAGCGGTGACTTGTATACTTGGTTACCCTAGCTCCCTTATTGCATTCGAACATCCCTAAAAGATATAACCGTAGATAGTACGTATTTTAAAATCTAGATTGGAATGCACTCCGATATTCAATGCACAGGATTCTTAATTCCGGAAATTTTTACCACCACTGTATTGCAAATCAAAGAAATTTGAATGTGGCTTCCTAGCTCAGGATTTCAGAAAAGTTAATGTATACATTCCGTCTAATACTTGTGTATTCGAATACGTTAGAAGGAATTATTTTCAATGGGTAATTTGTAAGAGAAATAAGACTCTTTTTCTGTTTCTTTAATACTCGTACGTTCACGTCCGAACCTATTTTGGGGCGGTCGCTCGGATGTGATACTTACAGATTTACTTTATTGCCTTACATCAAAACCCATAGACACTATTGATTCGAATACGTCATAAGACAGTTGTAAAATATATAGTACGAATCGAATACATGATTAATGAATATATTTTAGTATGAATATATCAGAGGTATATATCAGAGGTATATGAATAAGCAAAACTTCCGGATCTAGCCTAAATGTGCGGAATAACTTGGTTAGAAAAACATCCATCGAACAACTAAATTCCAGGTTTGGTGTTATGGTGACAACTGTTTAAATTTCCTGTTTTATTTGTATATTAATGTCAATGTATTATATGTAAGGTATTACTATGTAGATAAGAATATATCTTGTGTACGTTTCTTGTATTAAAAATTAAAAATGTTATATTATTATTCACTATTTTATTTACTGGGGGTCCCACCCCAAATTTGTGCCCGGAGTCTCAATATCCAAAGGGTGGTGCTGGCGTGGTGGGAATTCTAAGAGATACACCTGCAAACTTCGCTTAATATTCGCTTTCCTGGTGACCCTATATCGTATACAACTTTCCATCGTATAGCAATCAAAACATCATATTTTACTGTGTGGTGTCCGACCTTCAGTAGATTGTAAAATACAAAATATACTAAACACAACTTACCACTCAAAACTTCGCAGTTCTTCCCAATTCGCTCCTACATCGAGTGTGACACCCAACATTTTACTGCGGTCACCGCTTGTTGACAAGCTGCTTTTAGTTATTACATAAATGTTACTCCCTCTGTCCGAGAATATGGTATACGTTTTGAATTGATTGTATATTCAAAATTTAGTCTCCGGTAGTTTATTAAATTCCAATAGGTTTGTTTTAATATTAACCAATTTTGGTCGCAAATTTCCTCGCCGTGACCAGCCGTCATGCCCAGCGTTCTATTGCTAATAAATAGATAAGTTACGCTAATAAATAATAAATAATATATGATGTAATATACGTTTCTACGTAATGTTATAAACCGTATATTTGTAATGGTGGTTTTTATTCGAGTTTTCAGTTTATAAAATCATAATATGTATTATGCAGTAATAAAATGCATGTTCCTTTGATGAAGAATTGAAGTATAGTTGGCAGAATTAATCGAAATTATATCTGGCTGGCGGTTCGCAACGTCCATACTGTGTCACAGCGTAAACCAATATTAATGCTCTCCTTGACGCTTGCACGCCAAAAACCACAGCACTAGTTCTTTGAGCACTATGTACTCGCGATCGAATTACATTGTCAACGCTGATCTCATACCCAAGGACTAGTTCATTGGAAGGTTGAGTCCATTTCACTAATACACTATCCGATGATATACGTTTCACCTCTTTAATTTTTAGCAAAGGCGCCGATGCACTACAAACATCAAGTGGTGCTGCGATCGGTCGAGATCTGGTAGTATCAGAGGCAATGGCGTCATTATCCCTAAGACGCAACTCATCAGCCATTGCTTCAATAATTCTGTCTTTATTGTCACATTTTTCCTCCAGTTCTTTTAAACAATTTTGCAAATCGAATAGTTTGACTGAACAACTGTGTACTCCCGTGTCAACAGGATAATTGCGAGCAACTTCAACCTCCGCATTATCACATGAGCAACGAATTTGTTCCATTAATATCTCCAGTTCTTCCATTTCCTTCCTTCTATCAACATTTTCTTGTTGAGCTGCGCGAATATTTTTCTTCAACGCTTCATTATCCATAACTTTGGCCGTGGGCGCCATTTTTTTGATCTTCAATGGACACGTATCACAAACGCAAACTGGCGAGCAGTCGCACCCTGGACATTTTGTGCTATTAACAGTCGCTTCTGGACGGCTCGCCATTTGACTTCTAGCTTTCTTTCTCCTGTGTCTGTCGTCTGAAGATTTGCTTCTTTCCTTTTTCTTGCGACGTTCGCAGGCGCACACGTCACATTTGCAATGATGGCTATGTTTAGCTTTCGGAATTTTCATCGCGTGCCCAAAATCGTCGCAAGGTTCGCACATGCATCTTCTGCATTTGCAGTCTTTTTTATGTGCAGATCGTTTAAGTTTATCCACAGAATAATCTGCAACTGTTAATTCATTGTCTTCTTGTATTGTGGGAGCTGCAAAAGGAGGCATCGGAGCGCAAATTGGGCATACACATCCGTTCCCGTGATTTAACTTGCTTGATTGCACGGTCTCGTCAAAACAAGGTATGCATTGACACTCAGGGCACTCACAACTGGGATCGTGCTGAGTCGATAAGGGTGCGGTAATTGGGTTTGCAGCTGTACGAAAATAAGGTAGACCTTGACAGTCCGGGCACTGACAGTTGGGATCGTACTGAGACGGTAAAGGGGCGGAAATCGATTCTATGGTCTCATCGAAATAAGGTAGACTTAGGCAGCCTGGGCATTGACAGTTGGGTTCATGCTGACTCGGCAAGGGAGCGCAGTTCGGGCATATGCATGTCTGTCCATGACTTTCCTTAGTTGTTCTGGTTGCGTTAATATTATAGTGCAAACAAGGTTTGCACGCGCATTTTGGGCATTGGCAATCCGGTCCGTGTTGGATCGGAGTGGAAGCATCAATTGGTCCTCTACGCGTTTCTCCGTAACTGTACGCAATTTGATCATTGCGCTCATCAAAACAAGGCTTGCACAGGCATTCTGGACATTGACAGTCCGGTCCATGTTGCACCGGTGCGGAAGAGTCAAATGGTCTCGCACGTGTTTCCCCGTAACTGTACATAATTGAACTTTCGCGCTCATCGAAACAAGGATTACACAGACACTCTGGACATTGACAGTCCGGTCCATGTTGGGTCGGAGCAGAAATACCCTGCCGAAATTGAATTGGTTCTATGTTCTCGTCAAAACAAGGTTGGCATAGACATTCAGCGCACTGGCAGTTCAAACCGTGTTGGGTCGGAACGGATGTACGAAATGTAACTGGTTTTACGTTTTCATCGAAACACGGTTGGCAAAGGCATTGCGCGCACTGGCAATTCGATGCATGTTGGGTCGGACTGGAAATGCCGCGACGGAACGTAATTGGCTCTATGTTCTCATCAAAACAAGGTTGGCACAGACATTGTGCGCACTGGCACCATGGTTCATGCTTAGTTGGCAACATAGTTTCATGTAGCCTCGATGCAGGCGGTTTACAGCGACACTGTTCGCAATTGCAGTCTGGGCCGTGTCTAATCGAAGCTTCCTTTGAACCAGGAGCGCACATGCAGGATGGGCACTTACAATTGTCGGCATGTCTTTCAATTGGAGTAGATCCCTTCACAGCCTTTTGGCAAGGATCGCACAAACATTCAGGACACTTGCAACCTGATCCGTGCTTCGGATCTTTGCAAGGATCGCAGCGACATAGGGGGCAATCGCAATCTGCTATGTGTCTTTCCAGTTCAGTACTTTTAGTCTTTTCTTGTACACGTTTTGTGCGAAATATAGGGTCATCGCACGGATCACAAACACAACTATCGCAATTGCATTCTTTCTTATGCGTTCCAACTCCATCTTCTCCCCTTCGTGCTTCTGGTTTGTCTTTCATTTGGCAAGGGCTGCACGCGCACAACGAACAATTACATTGTGACCCGTGTGCTCTAGTAAAATTTCCATAAGGGTCTCTTTTGCAAGGATCGCACGAGCAAGTATAACATTTACAATCCGGCGGATGTTCCTTTCCCCTTTTGATGGGCATCTTCAATGGTGCAATATCGGGGACTTTTGCTTGACCCCAAGAGGTAAAAACAGACGAAACTGGTGCATTTGCTACTGCTCGAATTTTCGGATCTCTACATTTCTTACACATACAAAACCAACAGACACATACGTCATCGTGTCTACCGCCGGTATCACACTCCTGCTGCCACTGACGATTTCTCGCATCGGCTGCATTGTCTGTACAGGGATTACACCTGCATTTTATGCAATTACATGCAGTAGGGTGTTTTACATCCGGCGAACGTTTCCTTTCTGCCACTACCTCATCGGCACGCTCAGTATCAAGCACAATATCTTTGCATTCACGATCAGGCATATCAAAGCACTTGTCGCAAATACACTCTGGGCATTTGCAATCTATGTGACGTTTTTTATCCGTAGGGGCTAAAGAATAATCTACCTTTCCAGACTCACCCTGTCCCTCAAATCGTTTTCTGCTTTCTCTATCCACATCATTGGCGCCTTCCTGGTCCAACTCTTCACAGTCACATGTAAACCCTGATCCCGATCTCGAATCCGCTTCATCACCTGGTCGCTGTCTACTTCTCACATCGGACTCTTTTCCCCCCTCTAAAGTTCTTCTGCCTCTGGTATCTGGTTGCTTACTACTTCCTATATCAGAACCTTTCTCACTTCCTCCTCCAGACGCGCCTCTGGTATCCATCCTTTCATAACCATCTGAGTCAAGAGGTGGTGTCTGATCATCGGGTCGCTTACCACTTTCTACATCAGAAGCTTTTTCACTTCCTCCACTTGACGTCCTTCTACCTCCGGTGTCCATCCCTTCCATACCATCTGAGTCAAGAGGTCGTGTCTGGTCATCTAATCGCTTACTACTTCCTGCATCAGATCCTTTTTCACTTCCTCCACCTGACGCCCTTCCCCCTCTAGTATCCATCCTTTCAGAACCATCTGTGTCGAGGGGTTGAGTCTGATCATCTGGTTGTTTACTACTGCCTACATCAGATCCTGCGTCAACTTTATATTGATCATCATCACGTGTATCATAATGATCCCTATCACCAACGTCATATTGAGCATTGTCTTCGTATTGATCCTTATCCTTTTCACTTCCTTTCATCATCGCCGTGTCTTCACTTTCTTGCAACTTCTCTACTGCAGTTCGTAGGTCATCGATATTATCTGCCTCAGGGTCCCCACAAGGTGCACATGCGCACTTCGGGCAAGTACATTTGTTCAATGGTACATTGTAATGCGCACATTTGTTACATGTACATTCTTCACACTGACAATCAGGGACATGTAAGCATTCAATACATGTGCATATCGCACATCTACAGTCTGGATGATGTGGAGGGAGCAGAGATGGACATACCGTTACCACTTCGTCATCTGCACATGGTGCACAAAGACATTCAGCGCAATCACAGGGTATCCTATGTCCAGTGCCTATAATTTCTGACGTAGCTTCTTTTGTAAATCCTTTAGTAGGATCGCATAAGCAGTCTACACAATCGCAATCCGGTGCATGGACGGGAGTTGTGTCGCCCGCTTTTTCAAACTTTGATGGATCACAAATGCAGTCTATGCAAGCACAATTTGGTGGATGAACTCCAGTCAGTTTTAGTGCACATGGTACCTTTTCAGTATCTATTGTCTGCTCTGTACATTCACAGATACTGTAGTTGCATTTCTGACATCGACAACCAACTGGATGTGGCCGATCCTGGGGCACTGGTAACTTCGAACTAAGTTTATCTGGAGATCCTGACCCATGACTACTACTTCTTAGTTTAGCTTCCTCGTCGATGCGAGCTGAATCACGACGAGAAGAACCTGTTCCGCTACCGGAAACGTGAGTTGGACCTCTTCGAATTGAGTCGCCTCGAGAACTGGCTACACTACCGACTGCAGGACTTGGAGAACTACCTATTTGAATACTGTCTCGATGACGTGATTTGGATGCATCATCTGGAGACACGCGTTTTTCACCACCTGAGCGACTGGAGCGCTGGGAATCTGCTTGTGACGAACGACGATCGGAAACACTTCCTTTGTGAGGGGAAGCATCAAAACCCTCGGCCCTTGGAGATCTACCAGAGCCGGTAGTCCCGTCCTGCTCTATGAATTGTTCGACTTCTGGACGATCGGAGCGCGGATACTCTGCCTGTGAACGACGATCAGAACTGGCAGTGCCAACGCCGCCATATTGATATTCAGGAATAGCATCTATTTCCCGCCCACCTATATCTGGATGCAATGATCCCTCTGGAGTTCTCCTTGGATGTAGGGGACTACCTGGTTGCTGACTTCCAATGTCACCTGCATACGAAGAATAATTTGGGTATGTGGGGCCAACGAATGGCTGCCCTATGTTGCCAGGAAACTCACCAGTCAAATTGTCACCTATAGGCGCGGATTCCGCTGGATACGTACTTTCCTCGCCTCGACGATCATCATCTACATGCCCTGTCGCAGCTGACGAGATAGGTGATATCAATGAATGGTGCTCGTGTCCAGCAGACTCTCTTCCACTACGCACTGACGGAGTGACTGTAGATTCCCGATCGTCGGCAGGTTCCCTTGCTTTCTCAAATCGAATTGACGCTTCATATTCACGTCCAGCAGATTCCCTTCTGCTACGCGTTGATGGAGTCGCTGTAGATCCCCCCTCTTCTATAGGCAATCCTGCTCTTTTAGACGGAAGCGATACGTCATATTCCTGAGCTGGCTGAGAAGGTGTAGATCCGTCTACGTCGACAGGTGCTTTTGCTTTTCCAGATCTAATTGATCTATCGTGCTCATATCCAATGGACTCCTTTTGACTGTGCACTGACGGAGTCGCTGTAGATCCCTTTCCTTCGATTGGCAGGTCTGGTTTCGCAGATCGAATCGACGCGGCCTGCTGTTGTTCAGCAGATGCTCTACTACTGCGCGCTGACGGTGAAGCTGCAGATCCGCCTTTGTCGATAGGTGTCCCCGCTTTCTCAGATCGAATAGATTCGTCCTGATCGAATCCAACGGATTCTCTTCTACTACGCACTGACGGAGTTGCTGTTCTTTGTGGTTCACCTATATTACTAACGCGTAGAGTATCTTCAGCACTACTAGATCCGGATATCACTGATTCAACGTGTTCTTCAGGAAGTAGCGGGTGAACTCTCTCCGCTCCATCCACCGAACGCTGAATTCTGCCCACAGCCCCCACAGGTCCGCAAACGAAGTGCTCTGTTCCTCCAATGGACCGCACCCTTCTACATACGGAGTACTCTGTTCCGCCAACCGAACATACCGTTTCACAAACTTTGCGTTCCAGTTTTTCAACTGTAGGCTGCCTCCCTTCGGCAGGCAGTCCTCTTTTCTCCGGTCGACTTGATGCATCATACTCATATTCAGCGGGTTGTCTTTGACTGCGCACAGACGGACTAGCTGCGGATACCACTTCTTCGATAGGTACCCCTGCTTTCTCAGATCTAATTGACATATCACGCTCACGTTCAGCAGATTCTCTTCGACCACGGACTGATGGAGCAGCTGAAGATTTTGGTGATGATGTTGCTTGGGAGGCTGCGTATTGCTCTTCGTCAATAGGTACTCCCACTTCTCCAGGTCGGGCTGGTGTGCCATATTCATAGCCAGTGGCATCTTTTCGACTGCGTACGGACGGAGTGGCTATAGATTCCCTCTCGTCGACACGTGCACTTACTTTCTCAGATGGAATTGATTCATCATGCTCATGTCCAGCGGATTCTCTTCGACTACGCACAGACGGAGAAGCTCCTTCCTCTTCAAGAGGCAATTCTTCCTTCTGCGATCGCACTGGTACGTCATATTCATGCCCAGCAGATTCCCTTCTACTTCGCTGTAACGGGGACGCTGCAGATCCTTCCTGGTCTCCTGGAGATCGAATTGGTATACCATCTTCATGCCCAGCAGATTCTCTCCGACTACGCATTGACGGAGTAGCTGCAGATCCACCACCCTCGTCCATGATCGCACCTGCTTGCGCAGATCGAACTGATGCGTCGTGCTCACGTTCGACAGATTCCCGTCTACTGCGCGTTAACGGGGAAGCTGTAAACCGCTTGTCCTCCGCATGCAGTTCTGCTTTCTCAGATCGAAGTGATGCATCATATTCATACCCAGTAGATTCTCTTCGACTACGTGCTAACGGAGTGGCTGTAGATTCACGCTGGTCTATGGGCACTTCTGCTCTCGCAGATGGAACTGATCCGTCATGCTCACGTCCTACAGATTCTCTTCCACTACGCGTTGACGCAGAAGCTTCAGATCCCTCCGCGTCTAAAGGCAGTCCTGCTTCCTTGGGTCGAATTGGCGTGTCGCGTTCGTAGCCAGTAGATTCTCTTGGACTACGTACTGATGCAGCGGCTGTAGATCCAACCTCGCTCACATGCGTTCCTTCTTTCGCAGATCGGACTGATACGTCGCGCTCATGCTCAACAGATTCCCTTCTACTACGCGCTAACGGAGAAACTGCAGACCCCTCCTCGCCTACGGGCACTCCTGCTTTTGCAGATTGAACTGATGCCTCATATTCATGCCCAGCAGATTCTCTTCGACTATGCACTGATGGTGTTGCTGTAGATCCAACGTCGCTCTCATGCGTTCCTCCTTTCGCAGATCTAACTGATGCGCCATGCTCATGTCCAACAGAATCTCTTTTACTACGCGTTGACGGAGAAGCTGTAGATCCCACTTCGTCCACGGGTAATTCTGCTTCTTCAGAACGAATTACAGTATCATCTTCATACCCAGCAGATTCTCTTCGGCTACGTGCTGATGGAGTAGCTGTAGATCCAGTCTCATCCGCAGGCACTCTTGCTTTCGCAGATCGAACAGATGCATCAGGCTCACGTCCAACGGACTCTCCTTTACTACTGGATGAGGGAGAAGCTACAGATCCCCCTTTGTCCACAGGCTGTCCTGTTTCCTCAGGGCGAATTAATTCATCATATTCATGCCCATCAGATTCTCTTCGGCTGCGCACTGACGGAGTAGCCATAGACCCACTTTCACCCGCAGGCACTCCTGCCTTCGCAGATCGAACGGATGCGTCACGGTCACGTCCAACGGATTCTCTCTTACTGCGGGTTGACGGAGAAGCTACAGATCCTTCTTCGTCCGCAGGCAGCACCGCTCCCTCAGAACGAATTGATGCGTCATATTCATGCCCAGCAGATTCTACTCGGCTACGCGCTGATGGAGTAACTTCACCTTCATCCGTAGGCACTCCTGCTTTCCCAGATCGAACGGATGCGTCATGCTCACGTCCAAAAGACTCTGTTTTGCTAGGTATTGCCGGAGAAGCTACGGATCTTTCTTCGTCCACAGATAGTCTTGATTCGTCATATTCCTGTCCCGCGGATTCTCTTCGGCTACCTACCGACGGAGTGACTATTGATCCACCCTCGATTGCAGGTACATCTGCTCTTTCAGATCGAATCGATCCATCATGCTCACGTCCAACGGGTTCTTTTCGACTACCCACTGATGGACTGGCTATGGATCCTCCCTCTTTAGCAGGCATTCCTTCTTGCTTAGATTTAATTGATGCATCATGCTCAAGTCGAACAGATTCTCTTGGGCTATGCACTGATGCAGCGGCAGAAGATTTTGGGGATCCTGAAACTTTCTCTTCGGGAAGGATATGCTCTTCTGGAAGTGAGGGTTGTACTGATTTTCGATCGCCACTCGTTGTGGATGGAGACTTGATATATTTTGGAGAAGGTTGGGGTAGTTTTGAAGATAACCGGTCCGATGTAGAAGCTGCTGAAGGCGAACGAGTTTTTATGGCGCCAAGTTTTTGAGTCACTTCTCTTTCCTCATCACGTAGAGATGTGGGATGTGGCCGCGTCTTGCATATTGCAAGAGTGCACGATAGGTGTGACGGTGTAGATCGTAGCCTTTTGCAAGTTCTGGGAGAACAATCTTGATCAGTGTCTCCACCGTCGTATTGTCCTACCTGTGATGATTTTGGACTAGTACTACTGGGCGAATGCGCGGCTTTTGGTTGTCTACTACCTGTTGTTTCAGGATGACGATCCGGTGCATCCGACATAGCACGGGAGCGAGGTGGTGTCATTACACCGGCATCCATTCGTTCACTGATCTGTTCGGGTAACGCGCCACCATCCTTGCTATCATATTTAGGTGAAATACGATCCCTCTGACTAGATAAACGGTTACGTTCACTGTCTTGCTTTGAGGAGGTACCAGGAGGAGGGCGTTTTGATAGTTCTGGATAATCAACAGGGGCCTTCAATCTTTCTCTTTCATAGTCGCAAACGGCTTTCAAACACTCTTGTGAGCACTCATATGAGTGCTTACAACTCCAAAACTGTTCATTATCGAACGATTGCATGGTACTTATCGATTCTTGAACACAACCGCAGGTCAGAAAACATTCAGTGGATGTAATTTCAGCGCTGGTTTTGTGAACTACTCCATCATGTACCTCGCAAGTGCGTGAGGTACAGGATGGATCTTCCAGTATGCTTTCAGATCCGCGGTACCTTTCACGTGGCGTCATGAGGTCCACTGACTTTATCGCACTGGAACGTTCCGAGGCTCTTGACTTCTCATTACTTGCTTGACGAGGAAATGGTCTCTCTGTTCCGCCAACTGACCGCAGCGTTCCTCCGGCAGATCGTACACTTCCGCGAACTGATCCTTCTGCATCGCGCGCTGATCGGTCTATTCCGCCAGGCGACCGCACAGTTTCAGAAACCAAGTGCTCTGTTCCGCCGTCCGATCGTACCGTTGCACAAAGTGATTGCTCTGTTTCGCGAGCTGTAATACCTTCGCGAATGCCTTCCATTTCATGTATATAACATAGAATTCCAGAATTGCTAATGTTGGATGTTTCGGGGGTGCATTGACAACAAAGAGAACTTTTATCACACGTTTGTCCTGGTGGAGGACGGTAAACTCTACCGTACGGCACGTCTTGTGTTGGTGTGCTGAAATCGGAACATATTCCACAAAGTGGATTAATCTCTGCCCCAGGAGATTTACCCAAACGTGCAGACGGGGTTTCTTCAGCGTTTGCTGGGTGAGTTGCAGCAGTGTCACCGATAGAGTGGGGACCGGTTTGCTGCGATGCCATGCCCGATGAAGTCGCCCTACTACTATTGGAGCACATACAACAAGCCCATTCTGATTGCACCACGGGAACTCCTTCAGAATGTCTACTCGATGGTGACTTATAGCCAGCGCTGCCGTCAGAACATGTGCACTCCAACACCGGTGAAATACTACCGCCCACCCTTATACTACCCACGCCGACAGACGCATTTTCTGCACATGCACAACATTGTGGATAAAGACATGACTGCTTTTCGGATTTTATGCCTCCAAATGCAATTGATGCTTTTGTACTTCCCGCTGCCACGGAAGGAGGCTTTGAGCGACCTTGATACGATGGCGCAGGTGACTCTCGTGGGCTAAGATCGGATTTCAAACTTGCTTTTCCTATTGATGGCGTTGTCGTCTTTCCTGGGCTAGCAAAGCCCGCCGTTGCTTTGCTATATTGAGAACAAGAACATGGAACACCACGCGAGCTCACATCTGACGGTTGCGCTCTTCCTATAGCTACCGTTACTGTTCGCTTACTTTTTCGAGAACATGTAGAAGGCTGACACGCTATGCCCGGTGTAAGGTTATCAACAACTGCAGATGCCTTATCTGTTCGCATAGACGTTGCACGTGAAGCGATACTCTCAGCAGTCACGCAAGTATTAGTACATGGCAGTGCCCCTAAAGGTAATTCAGTGGCATGTTGGCCTTCTGAATCTACGGGCACTCCTTTACATTTGGGAGGACACTGAAATGGACCTGACATAGTTTGGAAATCAAACTCATCGATAACGTCACTGATTTCTGAGATGGTTTCTGGGATTTCCGTTTGTGCTGTCGACTGGCGACAAGGTCCGGTACATACAGATTTCCCAGTGCTCTTACTGTGCTTTGATATAGCTACTTTTCGCTCACTAGGACGCAATGTATGAACATCAATAAAAATGTCCTTATTTGCGTTATCGCTAAATTGCAATACATTTGGCGACTGTGGTGAGGATTCCTTGGAATGAGGTTCGGCCGATGATGTTGCTGTTGTTACCTTCGTACATTTTACGACCAGAGGTGACGCTGCGGCAGATATCATTTCCCGTGGTTTAGGAATACACATCGTTTCCTTCGAGACTTTACGTTTCGCAGGACAGGACGGTATTTGACACATACGTTGTTTGTCTCGATGGCCAGGTACGGTATACTCCGTTTCTTTAGAAACCTGAATTTTTATAGGACATGTAGCAATGTGGCATACAGGCTGCGTAAAGTTTGATGCCGTAGTCTTTTCTGGATATGCACTGGCAGACGTAGATCTAACCTCGCCCTCTTTAACGCGACAGGAGCAACATTTAGATGCAATGTCCTTCCGAGGTAGTACGCGATTACCATCCCCCTTTTGAGGATCTGGAGTTGAGGTTTTTTTTTGGCAAGGGCAGCAAGAAGTTGCGTTAGATTTTCTATTTGTTCCAGCTGAACGTGATGATATAGTTCCTTTATCAGGAATTTTACGATATCCACTACTGCAGCTTGTATCAACATTTTGAATTTCGCTGGCATCAAATTTGGTGGATTTTGGGGTATTTGTATCTTGCGTTTTCAGTCGAAGGCTTACATTTCTGCACGTTCCGTCGGTACATAAAAATGGATTTGATGTGTTCAATGGAATATTTTGTGTATGTTTAGTGTTTTCTAAATCATAATAGTTTTGCTGAATACCAACATTTTCGCAAATATCTGCACATATGGCTCGGGACCTACTGCGCTCATTTCGTTCATAAACATTTTTGGCCGTTCTTTCACTTCTGCACGTTGCGTCGGTACATAAAAATTGATTTGACGTATTCGATGGAATATTTTGTGTATGTTCAGTGTCTTCTAAATCATAATAGTTTTGCTGAATACCAACATTTTCGCAAATATCTGCACATATGGCTCGGGAGCTACTGCGATCATTTCGTCCATAAACATTTTTGGCCGTTTTTTGTTTTCTTCTAGATGACCTACTAGTAGAAGCATATCGTTCGTTCTCATCAGAACTACCGGTTGTTGACCCACTAGAATCGCTCTCCCTGTACCGAGTACGACTTTTGATTACTTTGCAAGGTTGTTCACAACTAATCTTCACATCCAACTGAACTTTTGATCTTTTCCTTTCGCGGTGTTTAGAACATTCTTCACACAACGTGTTTCTAGCCTTTTTACATTCACAGGTCCATCGAGTGTCGCCATCACGATCACCGGTCATGCATATTTCCGGTTTACAAATTCGCACATGTGTTGTTGGTTCGCTTGCAGCAGCTCTGCTATCAGGCTTATCGTGATCCAAATCTGCTGTACTTAAGTCAACGTTTTCTCTATCTCCAACACCAAGCGAAGGTAAAAGTTTTTGACCTCCCTCTATTTCTTCCTCAAAAAGTTCATCTTCACATTGGCATGATCCGTCCGTTCCTCCACATTGACATGCTTTATCTGACTTGCATATACATGGTTTGCCACCTCTACCTTCAATTGCAAACATTTCTTCTTTTGATTCTTCCATTTCGCACACCGGTGGCATTAACATTTTGATTTCTTCTTCACCTTCCTCAGGAGATTCTTCCATTTCGCATACTGGTGGCATTAACATTTCCACTTCCTGATCTTCTGGCATGAACGTGTCTGTTTTCTCTCTAACCTCTGCCCTGACATCTACGGCTTCTCCTACACTTTCTACATCCGTTCCCTCATCACTGGTTACTTCGTTAACTTCATCTCCTTCGCTAACTTCACTAGCTGCTTCAGTGCTCTCTTCATCTAATTCTTCTCCTTGAAGGCCTGGCCTTACTACATCTCCATCCGCTCCTTCATCTATTTCGGTACGCTCAGATTCGTCAGTTATACTAGACTCATATCCCTCTTCACCCGGCGCATAGGGTACTTCTTCACCCTTCGCAGATTCTTTTGCTTCCTCGCTAGTTTCTTCAGCAGTTACCTCTGATAAGGATTGTTCTTCTATCAATACCTCGTCCTCAAACTCTGTCATATCAGTAAGCACCTGAAAATGTCCGGATTCAGTCATCTTAACAGTCGTATCGATTAAACCAGCCGGTCCCTCAGTGGTTACGTGCACTACACCAGCACCTGCAGCCGTTGTAGTAACATACGTGCCGTCAGTCGATGTGCTAACCAGTCTTACTTTATCTTCATATGGCTGGTGAAGAAAATCTGTCACCGCCTCTGTTTCAGGTAATGGAACTAAGTCGACGTCTTCGTACGCGGGAGAAGCTGGTGTTTTCGGTTCATCACGCAATACATAACCATCGGCACCTACAAGATTACCTGCCTCATCTAGCAGTGGCCGACCGTGTTCGTCCACTTGAATCTCGATAGGCGTACCGTCTTGACGTAATGGACGACCTCGATCATCTAAAACTGGTTTTCCATTTTCGTCTAATTGAATGGCAACTTGTTGAACTAACTGCGCGTATATATCTTCATCAATTGTTGATCCACCTATCGTGTGGCCGCTTGGGGTTTGCATTCGACCTAGCGTATCTAACATTGGTTTACCTTGTTCGTCTAACATCACATCAATCGGCGTCCCATCCCCTCGTAATGGTCGACCTAGGTCATCTACAATTAGTTTACCATGTTCATCCATTTGCGCTCTAAGCGATGGCGACTCGGCTTCAGCGACCACTATTGAGCGCCCACTGGGAGTTTGTAAGCGGCCGTGTTCGTCTAAAACAGGCTGACCGTGTTCATCTAACTTCACTTCAACGGGTCTCCCATCTACACTTAACGGACGACCTTCTTCATCCAAGATTGGTTTACCATGTTCGTCCACTTGCAATTCAAGCGCTAGCGGTACTGTTCCAGGGACGACTATTGAGTGGCCACTGAGAGTTTGCAGTTGGCCATGTTCGTCCAAAATAGGTTGACCGTGTTCATCTAATTTCACCGCAACCGGTGTCCCGTCTGCAGTAAGCGGACGACCTTCTTCATCTAGAATTGGTTTCCCGTGTTCATCCAGTTGCACTTCAAGCGCTAGCGGCTTCCTTTTGCTGATGGCGATTGAGTGGCCACTGAGAGTTTGCAGTTGGCCATGTTCGTCCAAAACAGGTTGACCGTGTTCATCTAACTTCACCTCAACTGGTGTCCCGTCTGCTGTCAGCGGACGACCTTCTTCATCTAGAATTGGTTTACCGTGTTCATCCAGTTGCACTTCAAGCGCAAACGGCTCCCTTTTGCTGACGGCGATTGAGTGGCCACTGAGAGTTTGTAGTCGGCCATGTTCGTCCAAAACAGGTTGACCGTGTTCATCTAACTTCACCTCAACCGGTGTCCCGTCTGCAGTAAGCGGACGACCTTCTTCATCTAGAATTGGTTTACCG
>JAWQRM010000400.1:0-23154 GCA_033557675.1 Coptodactyla brooksi
AACCTGAAGAAGCAGACAAGAATGGCGTACAACAAAGCTAAGTACACCACACTAAGCTCTGACTGGGCCGCCTACAAGAGCAGTCTTTCAGAGTATAAAGAACTATTCGGCAAAACCAAAGAAGGGCTTGGAGGAGTTACTGTAACTCTTCCTCACCCCGTGTGGAGGAAGACAGGACAACTGCTACTGACGAGGACTGGGATACGAGGACTTGCCTTGCCTTGCGTTACATCCCGTCTAAGTGGAGAGAAGTCACTGTGACATTTATCCCTAAACCAAAAAAGGGAAAGCAGGACTATTACACTCCGAAGTCTTTTCGGCTAATAAGCATGTCATCATTCTTTGTCAAGGCATCAGAGAGACTCTGTGACCGTTATATTAGGGAGGAGATACTATCTGCTATGCCGCTTCATCCCAACCAACACGCATATACCCAAGGCAAATCTACTATTACAACATTGCTAGACGTGGTCAGTTGCGTGGAAAGATCACTGGAACGTAGGCAAACAACCTTGGGAGTGTTTATTGATATAGAAGGTGCTTTTGATCGTACTACTTTCGCCGGCATCAAAGCTACCATTTTGCAGAGGGGAGTACCAGCAGTAGTTGCTGGATGGATTTGTACTATGTTAGCTAACAGGACGGTTAGTGCAAGGGTAGGAAACTCTACTGTTGAAAGGGCCATGGTAGGAGGCTGTTCTCAAGGCGGAGTGTTGTCACCACTCCTATGGAACCTGATTTAGGACAGTCTTATACGTAAACTTCACGACTCTTACTTTAACATATCAGGATACGCTGATGATCTTATTATCCTGGTTAATGGGAAACACGAAAGCATCCTTTGTGACCAGGATGTTGCCAGGATGCAGGGAGCACTCAATATTGTTGAGACTTGTCACTAGAAAACACAACGTAGGCAGCCTTAGGCTGACCAGCTACGGTAACACTCAGCCGTCCATATTCAAGAAGGTGAAATACCGAGTGCAAAAGGCCAGTATTGCGTTTGGCCAATGTCGCAGAGCTATCGGAAGGACTTGGGGTCTCTCACCTAAGATAGTAATGTGGATTTACAAAATAGTCATTAGACCAATACTGACTTACAGTACTGAGGACTGGTGGAATAAAACCAAACAGACCACTGCTGCTGGAAAATTAAGCAAGGTACAAAGACTGGCATGCCCTAGCATAACAGGTGCCATGCGATCTAGCCCAACTGCTGTGGTGGAAAACATGCTCTTCCTACCCCCACTTGATGTTTACATCGAGGGACTGATGTTAGCAGCAATGATTAGACTACACACGGTGGGTTACAACTGGGATGATACTCGTTGGGGGAAATGGGGCAGCCTGTGGAGGGCTGCAGTTGATAAAACCCCTCTCCTACTGTGGTGTACCGGCAACATGTCGCCCCGCTACGTCTTTTACAGACCATACAACACCAGTATTGGTGATGATGCTGCAAATTGCACAGGTAACATCAAGATCTACACAGATGGATCCAAAAGAAAGAACGGTGCAGGGACGGGGGTCTTCTTTTATGATCTTCGGTTCCGGCAGTTCCTATCATTGGGCAGGTTTACTACTGTCCTACAGGCAGAATTGGTCGCCATTCGCACTGCGGCGGAGTATATTACAGAACGCAGTATTACAGGTAAGACCATAATGATACTTACTGATAGTAAACCTTTTATTCTAGCACTTCGAAGATACCAATATTTCTTCCAAGTTGCTGGTGGAATGTCATGATGCTCTGGTACAGGTGTCACACCATAACGGAGCTCTACGCAATGAGCATGCGGACAAGCTAGCCCGTAGGGCAGCAGCTCGCACTGCCTGCGCACCCGAGCCTGTGATTGCACCCATCAACAGCACCGTGATTACTCTAATCAAGTCCAGAACCCTCGAGAAGTTTAAGGACCGATGGGACAGAGCACCTGGTTGCCTTCTAACCAAGGAAATTATAACCTATCCTAGCGAAAAGAACACCAGAAGACTATTACAGCTATCCAGGAAGAACCTACACCTCATCACTGGGGTTTTCACTGGACACTGTGCGGTACGGAAGCATTTATTCAATATGCGACTGGTGGAAACGTCTACCTGTAGATACTGTGAGCAGGACGAGGAGACGGTAGGACACATTCTGTGCGAATGCCCGGCTCTGGAGCAACTCAGGGCTAATATCCTAGGGGAATCGTGGCCGACCGCAGTTGGAATCAGGAGCACTCCTCTGGGTTATGTCCTAGCCTTTGCGAAAGCAATGAGCTGGTTGACTCAACCAGAGTGAGTGTTGGGAGGATGCACAAGGGGCCCGCTGGGGCCTAAGTGCTGTAGGACTTCCTACCCTCCCACGTCCATACATACATACAAACGAGAGAGAACGAAAAAAAAAAGAAAGTAACATAAGGAAAGCGAAGTCGCTCATTATAAGCTTGCTAATCAAGCATATATTTATTTATTACACCCTTACTGTCTTTGTAGTACAACTCCCCATGGCCCGTCCACACTTTATTCCATCCATATCGTTCGTAGAGCGACCTAACAATCTCAGCCCTTGTCCGAGTCAAATCCTCGACGATCTTAGTTCCCCTTACTTTCCGCTTCGCTCGAAACACCTCATTTTTGAATTTGTGCGACAAAAACTTCACTATGAAGGGTCGCGGCTTACTTCTACTGTCATTACCGGTACGTGCATCAGATTTTGAATTGCTTTTCCTTACAATCCGATGACATCTTTCGATATAATGCGGTGACACGGATATATCCAATTTGTTGATTAAAATTTCACTCACAAGTGCTTCCACATGCTCGCCCTGTTTTTCGGGTAAACCAAAAATGCGGACTTATTTCTTCTAAATGCGGAGTTATTTCTTCAACTGTATTATTCGAACGCGTCGACCGTGGAACCACATTCCTTTTTAAGAGCCTGATTTTCTTCCTTCAATATTGATAATTCTGTCTCGAACCCTTTAACCTTGCAACGGTACACTTACAATAGTTTTAATAAAGTCATCCTTCTTAAAGACTTGGATGATTAAATCTTCGAATTCCGCGACTTACGCTCGTGAAAATCACCATATCAGACATCGCCTTATTAACTAGGATGTTTATAGATACCGTGTATTTTAGGTGATTTCATCATTAGGTGATGAAATCACTCATAATACAATGAGGGTGCTAGAATTTCTCAGAAATACTTTCCCTGATCGTATTATTAGCAGAAGTGGCAGCATTATTTGGCCCCTAGATCGCCCGATTTATCGCCAAATGATTTCTTTTTGTAGAGGTACACTAAAGCAATCATTTACCAATATCGTCAACAAGCCAATAATTTAAATGAGCTCAGAATATAAATTATTCAAGCTCATCAAACGATTACTCCAGAAACGCTTTCCAGGGTGAGGAGAAATTTCTACGGCAAGTTGCGTTATTGTTTGGCAAAATTAGTAGGCATCTTTGAATCTTTCATTTAGTTTTATTTGTAAATATTAGAATTATTTTATTTTAGAATGACCTTTTATTTTAATAACAATGAAGTTTTTGTTTGTCCGTCGAATATTCGAAAAGCGATACATACACATTTATTGTTAATAGTTAAAAAAATAAGTGTACGTAGAACGATGTGAAAATACGCTAGCTGTACATTCCACTAGGGTATCAGAAATGTACTAACAATAAGAGCTCGCGCGGCAGAATGGGTACTGGCAAACGTGGGCTGGTGGAGCAGAGGGGGGGAGGGGGTTCTGTGTGGATTTCCTTATGCGTCAAGCAAAACTTTTCCACACAGTATGTTACGGTAAATGTGATTAATACGGTTATTATGTATAATAACCGGTTATTATATACAATCACCACTAAATTTGGTAAATGTCACCAATTCTTGAATTTTTATGAAATTAACTGGCGAGTTTATATAATTCCCAACTCGCAATGGTGAATGTGATAGATGTCTTGACCGATTGAGCCAGTAAAATACAGCGCAGTTTTTTGAATAGTTACTAGTCAGAAGGATAGCTTTTCGTTGGACACTATGACACAAGAGGCTGAGAATAACAATATTTTATAATTAACAATTAAAAATTCAATAAACGGCTATTTTAAATCGCATGGATGTAGGCTGAACGAAATTTGAATAAGAGACTGACATGTCTTGTCAAATAAAAGACCTAAGTAGAGAAAATAATTTTATTATTAGAACTTATACAAGACAGTTACATGTCAAAAACAAACTAAACCTATATTATAGAAAAAAAAACATCTTTCCAAACAACATTTATTGTTACCACTGCAAATTATTAAATGTTGTAAGTTACTTATTTAGACATATTAGACTGTTATGACATTTAGAATTACAAAGTTTTCCAGACTTTTTAGATTTGCAATTATTAGGCTTGCATTGTTCCTTGCAAACGCATCGCTGATATCCTTGACCTCTAGAAATAGATGATTTTCTAACATATTTTCGAAGTGATATGCCAGATCTGGAACATCGTCAAACAAAATAAATTGTTCTTCACAGATTGTAAACTGATTTTTGGTATACAAGTGTGAGTCTTCCTTGTTTTGTTCGAAACTGATAAAACTCTTCATTTTAAACTTCTAATATCACCGCTAATAAATTTCGTGGATCACTTCTTGCTATGTCAATGTCCGGTACTCGTAATATCACTATGTCACCAACTTTACCAGAAGGAAATTTAAGATTTGAAACTTTCAACATTTTCTTTGGCTGTAATTCTAAACCTTCTTTACCACTCATTCTATTTTCTTACTTGTTCTTGCCTGCTTAAAATATCTGTCTGGATTAAAGTGACCGCTGCTTCATTTTCTTTCTGAGTCTCAAATCTAACTTCAGGCGGAGGATCATTTTGCGATGCATCGTCATTGTTCACATCGGAATCATCTTCTATTTCGCTATTGGTATTTTCGGAAGCGAATCTTGGTTTGCATGGTCGACCGAACCTTGAGTCTGGCTGTGTCTACGTTTTCCGTGCACAATATTCAGATCTGGCCACATTGCACAAACTTCTTCTACGAGTCGGCTATCGAACTCACGGCCATTGTCACTTTGCAGTATACTGGGGGCGCCAAATATAGTAAAAATATCAATTACGTTACATGCAACCTCTTCTGCAAATTTGCTTTTTAGGGCACGCAACTGTACGAACTTCGTCAAGAAGTCTTGATAGACCAATATAAACTTAAAGTCATTATCTGGTTGCGACTCCATATCAATTAGGTCTTCCTGGCATCTTCAGTTCATCTCTTGAAAGACCATTGGCCTAACAACAAGTCCTTTGTTCGACGGCTTTGATTCTTTTTGAAAACTTTCACACAAATTTAAATAAATCATCACTTCTGCGGTAGCAGTACTTTTGTACTTTTTTTTTAAGTTTCTTTAACATCCTGTTTCTACCACCATGGCCTATTGCTAAGCGTGCTTCATGAATTATAGTAAAAAGTTCTACAAAGTACACGTAAAAGTACATACTGGAGGTATCTTTATTTACAGGAAAGATAAGTTTTTCAACAGTGCCGACTTTCATTATGTAGTATCGTTTTAGTCTTTGATAATCTTCCGGTTTTATCCACTCCTCTTGTTTTTACTATTACTCACTTTTTTAACTCTTCTCACTTTTATAAGTCATTATATCTTTCTGTCGTCAGCACGTGGAATTAAAAGCGCAATCCGTTTTCTAAATCATTTTACTAAAGGCATCATAGATGTAATAAAGGTATTACCTAATGTAATACCTTTATTACAGGATCTAATAAAGGTATTCCAGATGCCTTACGAAAATATTACAGTGTTGAAAAAAGAATGCATAGATCACGTTCAAAAACGAATGGGTACCCGTCTCCGTAATTTGCAGAAAGTTACAAAAGGCCTAGGAGAAAAAGGCAAATTGACTGGAAACTTTATAGATGAACTTATATGTATTTCTACATATTATGGATTCGCTATTCGGAGATATAGCAATTCGATTGAAAAGATGAAAAACGCTATATGCGCTACACTGTATCACAAATTATCTACAAACAAAAAACTGCAACACAAATGCTCAACTGGAGAAGATTAATGAAGTTCATGGCAAAAAGCACAAGCTAAAAAATTTGAGTACCAGCAAACTCGTTCTGCTTTACGCAGAACAAAATTAATATTAGATATTGTAGTAAATATTGCTACTTGTAAATTATGTCAATTATGCATGTAATAGATATTATGGACTTGAAAATTGGTTCACAAGGTAATAATCTGTGCCTGAAGGTGGGCATGAAGCGCATTAAGCAAGCAGAACTATCGCTGGGTGAAGCTGCAAGAGAGGCTCGAGTCAACTTGAAAGGAAAAAGAATAGGAAGATGTCAATGTGGAAGGTCAATTATACGGTGCAGGCATCGCAGATTATTGACATTTTTGGAACTGGCTGGAAACATAACTCGAACAAATATTCAGCGATCGATCTGAAAATTTAACTGTATATTCAAAATTGCATCCTCCAGCGACGTACGTTGGATATTTTTGTTGTATTGCATAGTAATCTTTTTATAAACAATTATCTGACGATTTTTCTCCTAAAATCAAAGATAAGTCTACTATTTTGCCAAAAACCGATGTATCAAAAAATTCTACATACGTCTCTAGTTGGGGTTATATATAATCGGAACAATTTTGGTTTTTTGTTCCAGCTCAAAATTCCATGAGCTACATTTTCGGCCGTGGACCCCTTCCAAAAAAAGGCATCGACGGAGAAATGCTTTGTAACCGCCATTTTTTAATTAATTCATATGAAAAAATATTTTTTGTAATAAATTAGTAGTATTATAAAACCCATTCTACAGACTTTCGATTACTTCCTTTATTGCGTTAAAAAAATCCCGAAAGATGCCTATTTTTTCCTGCTCTAGAGCGGCCCAACCCCCTAATTTTAAGTGCGTTCTTATTGAAAACAATATATTTTATGGACATAAAATGTTATACAAAAATATTTAAGTCAAACTTATTTAAGTCAAACTATACTTACCAAACTTAAATAAGTTTAACTTAAATAAGTAAAGTGAATTGTTTGTTTCTGGCGTGATTTTTTACCCAATACGGGTGTCTAAAGAATTTTGAGAAAGGTCCATTTTTGTTTTTTCTTATAAGAACGCCATAAAAAGTAGATATAGGCAACTTAATACATACCATGCGATATTAGTTACTATAACCCAATGGGTAAAGCAAACGGTCTTCGAGGTATAATGTTTATTTGTAATTTACTAATAGAATTCGCGTCAACATTCTTCATTCCGTTCAGCAGTTAGTATTATTTACATTTTTGGGTAAAAATAAATATACAGTGACAAGGACTATTCCTATAAATATAAAGAGTAAAAGTAATATTGTGAAGTTTAGAAGCAGAATCTCTATATTGAAGACTAATAGATTTGTGCGCATTAAATGATTACTTGAAGTTAAAAGTTTTGATGTAAGAAATCAATATTTTCTACTAACTGAAGGGAATGAAGAATCTTCACGCGAATTCTATTAGTAAATTACAAATAAACATCACATTTGAAAAAATCGTTTGTTTTACTCTCTGGGTTATAGCTACTAAATATTCCAAGGTGTATATTAAGTTGCCTATATCTATTGTTTTATGGCATTCTAATACGAAAAAATATATATCGACATTTTTTAATAAAGGAATTAACAGTATTCTTAAAATAAGTATTATAAATAAGTATCATAATATATCACTTGTCTAATATTTCAGTTGATGATTTGCTCAAATATTTCCGCTTGATTTCAATAAATGTTTGGCAACTGAGCAATTCCTTTCTTATATTTGTCTATTAACTTTAATCATTTAAAAGCATGCGTTCAGTAGCTCTACAGTGTGATAAACTATGTAAAAAAAAGAATACAGGAAAGGATCTCCATTAAACCTTGGTTTAACAATGCAAAGTTCAGCGCCGTGTTGGAAACATTGAATGTTGCTTTTGCCGTAGCTTCTATAAATACAACAAGCATTTGCAAGTTGGACAAACGTTTTCAAAATGACTGTGAAAGACGACGTTAAAGACGACGAGCACTCCGTACGTCACAGCACATCAACAACCAATGACAATGTTGGAAAAGTTAAGAAAATGGTTATTAACAATCGTCGAATCTCTATCGGAGAGGTAATGATGATGTTGGTTGATCAGTTAGCTTACGGCAACGAATTTATTCATTTTTGTACGAGACAGGTGGCTGCAATTTTTTTCCAAAATTGTTGAATTGGAAACAAAAGCGCTGCCGAATAGACGTTCTTCAGCAGTTCCTGAATGAAGTCAACGATGATCCTGAACTATTCAAATCAGTCACAATTTTTTTTCGAAAACTCACACCTTTATCATGCCTTAGCGCCCATATTCGTCAGACATATCTTATGGAACATTTTCCCATTCCCAAAGATGAATGGAAAAAAAGAACCAGATCTTGCCAACGTTTAGGAGACAGAATCGCTGAAGCCACACTAAAAATTAGAGATCCAGAAATGCTTCGAAAATTGGTAAAGTACTGGCACATGTATTATTTTATTTGGATTACTTTGTATGGGAGAAAACTAGTATTGGTGAATAAAGGTTTGTTGAGAAAAACGAAACTTCCGCGTATTTTTAATCAAACCTTGTTATTGCTGTAGCAGTTATTTATAGCGGAATTGACAAGCGCCACCCACATGATGTGTTCATATCTATATGTAAGAAATAGCTACATATGTTTCACCAGTTGAATACCTACATAGGCTTTGTCTTTTGGAAATACCACGCCCAATCATTTTCTATTGTGACTAAAACTAACAACCTCAACCACAACAATACTGCAACAATACAAATATACAACGATATAAATCTTTATCGAATAAACCTTCTTCAGAAGAATGAAAAAGGAAACTGTATGCCTGAATTATGTACCCACTCTACCCTATCTATTTCTCCTACCTACCAAACTAGCTACAATTTGTGAGATTTAATTATATTGCTTTTTTACTCACCAGGTCAAAAAGTATGCATGTAGGTATAGGACTAGCACCGTTATTAAATATTTCATTCATATTTTTAACAATTTCCTTCCCCTGTGTCAAGTTGACTATTATATACATATACTTTATCCTATACTGTGTGATCATGTGGGTAGCCAGACTAAATTTATCTGGTCTGTAATATTTAAGGTGAGCTAAGTACCCTTTATACCCAATCCTAAGAGACCCATGCGTTTGTCCGATAAAACTTTTATCGCAATTTGTGCAACTGATTTTATAAATCCCCAAAATGTCTATGAAATCTGTTTTATCTTTTGGATTACCTAACCGACTTTTAATCGTGTTGTTAGTAAAAGCTACTTTAAAATTCCAACGTTTTTAACATATTAACTAGTCCTATAGTGGTTTTATCACAAGGAAGTTTAATGAATTGTTGAGGTTCGTCTTTAATTGATGTTTCAAACGTGGTTTCTTACATAAGTATGTTCAAAATTTCTTTTTCTTAATTCACTTATTGATTTAAGCGACATAACAGATGATCCTAAAATAAAAAGCGAACCAATACATTGGGAAAAAATCAATTTTGAGATTTTGGTATATCTTGAGTCAGGCTATTTGTTGTACAACTGTGCTATTTTAGTTGCATATCGCTGATTTGTTAATATATCTATAAATTATATACAGATAACCCTCGTATAACGCGCTACGTATATAACGCGGTTTCGATATAATGTGGTTTAATAATTTCGGCTACCCTTGCATAACGCGGTCGTAGTTTCGATATAACGTGTATTAAATAAAAACCTTTAGTTGATCTTAAGCTGAGTATTTTCTTTTTGGTCAGTTACATTCGTAATTATTATGAAAAAAATGTATGTAAAAAGTTTATTTTTGTAGTAATTGCAAAACAAGGGAAAAAACCGACAGTAAAAAGTTATTTCTTCCAAGAGAAAATTGAAATGTTGGATCGGTTGAGAAATGGAGAAAAACAAGGAGCTGTCAAATACATTGAATGTAAATGAATCAACAATTCGCACAATTAAACAAAATGTGCAGAAAATCGGAGATAGTGTTATTGCTGAATCAATGCTAAGCGCAAAACTTTTAAGCTTCAGGAACAGAAGACGATAGTGACGAAGACAGCAAGTATAGAAATGGAGGAATAAAGTGGAATAAAATCCCTCCATCGCAAAGAGTACGAACGAGAAGTCATATCATTCGAAAACTGCCAGGAGTGCCAAAGGGGTGACAAAAGTGACAAGATTGCCAGGTACGGCAAAAACGGCACGCTCTCCTTTGGAATGCTGGAATTGCCTTATATCCGATGACATTTTGGAAATTATTTCAGAACATAGAAATCAGTATACTGAAAGCATCAAAGGGCAATTTCAACGTGAAAAAGGTAGAAAGCCTATAGATGTTACTGAATTAAAAGCTTCCATAGGTCTCTTATTTTTAGCAGGGGTTCTTAAAAGCAACAGTCAACGTTTAGAAGAGCTGTGGGTGTTCGATGGGGATGGCATTGAAAAATTCCGTCTTGTAATGAATATAAAATGATTTAAATTCATTATGCGGTGCATACGATTTAATAATCGAATTACTCGTGAGGAAAGGAAAAAAACAGAACAGCAATTCATGAAGTATTTACAAAGTGCAATGTACGTAATTGTCAAAAGTCCTACATTGTAGGTGAAACCTATAGACGTAAAACTATAGGACTTCCGAGGAAGATGGAGCTTAGACAATATATTCCGAGTAAGCCCAACAAGTACGGGATTAAGATTTATGCCCTTGTAGATTTCCAGGTATTTTATTTATACAAATTTATACAAAAAATTTCGCTTCGCAATAAATTTCAAAATTAGAGAAATGAATATTATTAAAGGAATGAATAACTTCAGCTGGTTTTCTTATCCACAAACCGGCAATAAGAGTGCTTACTGCCTTACCGAAAGTTCATAATATAAAGCTAATTGAGGTTTGAATTTTTCTGAAAGCTCTGTTGAGGGATCAATATCCGTAAAATAAATTCCTAACTATCGTGCCAAATTCAATCCCTCTTAATTTCTTTAAGCTGAACTCTTAAGCGGACTAGAGTCAGAGTCTTTTCTCGTCGTTAACATTTGTTTTTCGTCTTCTATTAATTAAATCAATTCCTCCTCATTTAAACCTATCTCTTCAACAATCTCTTCAACAATTTATTTCACGAATTTAATTTTCGGTCATATCAGAAAATCCCTCACTTCCACAAATTTGGAAGGGTTTGGTACAAACGTGGTAGACTTGTTATGTCCTTAATTCACCATCCACAAGAGGTAAGAGATTTTGATCAAAGACGATTCCAGATCATAATTTTTTCCAGCAATGGTTATGGGGTGGCGGTTTTGAACTCCTTTACATGCAGAGAAATAATTTTTACGTAATTAAATTTTGAAAACTCTTTCCAAACTTGAGGCACTCACGTTTGGATTCGGTTCCATTTTTTGCAAAGTTAATTTGAAAGTGACGTATATGATACGCTTTACATGTTGAAATATCCTCTGAACAAGGGGTTGAATAAGTGATGTTGTATTAGCCGGCAAATGAATTATTTTAATATTCGAATTGTTTACAATTCGAGTGCATTTTTGAATGCCCTCGCGCGTTATTGAAAACTAGCAAAATTTTAAAGTCGATATTTTTTTGTGTATCTTTTTGCATCAGGCACAAAACAGTTGAAACCCTAATTTTCAAATATGCTGCATTTTCGTTGACTCGCTAATGAACAAGGGGGTGGACTTGTCGATGGTGCTCATAGCATGAAAAATTATCCTCCCGTTGGGTGCCGGTGCTAAGTTCAACAAAACCGGGCGTGGTGTATCAAAATGATCACACCATTTATATATATATATATTATTTAGAGTATGTGAAGGTATTATGATTATTTCCGTTTCAGTACGTTTTAAACTCGAAGATATTGCGCCTAAATACACTCAAAGAAATTCCTAATATCGCAGTTTTAATGTCTTTATAACATATAGGTAAGCAAATAGACCAAAGCCAAATTTCTAGATACATTTAATAGAAAAATTAACAAAACGGAAAACGTTTAACGAAAAAGAATTAAATATAATGTAGAGAATGTAGAGAAAGTATGTAGAAATGATGATAACTTCCCAAAATGTACATCTAGAAAAAAATCCAAAAAACCGTAACCTTTATTTTTTTTATGTAGTTTAAAGATTAAAAAAGAAAAATTAAATTTATAATGCACAAGAGCAGGAGTGAGAAAAATTGATCTCTGTTCTTTTTTCAACTTAAAATGTACGGCTGCTAACAAGGAACGATTTGGTCTTTAGCCGATCTCGATATCTCTCCTCGTTCCTGAAATATTGCAAAGAATGTGTTTTTGGGAGTAACTTTGAGCCTCCATTACACACCCCAAAACCAAAAACGAAACGCTAAAAGAAATAGGTGTCAAATATTTTTCGGTGTTCTACATTCCTACCAAATTTTATCAAAATCGGAGAGATACACTTTGGTTATCTTTCTTGAAAATTAGTCTGCAAGTATTCAAATTCCGTGCCAATTTGAATACTTGCACACTTCTCAATGCTACATATTCGAGTAATATGTGGCAACACTAATGCATAAGATAATTATTTCAGGAATTCTTTTCTTGGAATACTGTTTTGATCATTACCGAAATATATTTCTTGAGCATTCATTCCACTAATGTTGATCATAGCTAGAAATATCACCATAGGCCACCGCCTTACATTTCTCGCTACATTATATGAGGCACATAATTTTTCTGCCTTGTCCCCCTTCGTTTTATTATAAAACGTAATTATATTAGGTTTCTGCTTGTCGCCAGTATCAGGATCAATTAACATATCTTCGTGTAAGCTAGATGCCAAAATTAAGCTGGATGCCATAATGAATTTAAATCATTCTTGACCCCTTGATGTTTTCAGTATAAGGCAATTCCAGCATTCTGAAGGGGAGCGTATCGCTTTTGACGTACCTGGCAATTTTGTCACTTTTTTCATCAATTTCGAATGGTGTGACTTCTCCATCGTACTCTTTGCGATGGAAGGATCTTATTCCACTTGCTTCTTTATTTCTATAGTTGCTATCTTCTGTTTCTGAAGCTTCCTGGCGAATTTGAACTCGAACTTCACTATCAGTGTAGAAGCCTGAAGCTCATACAATGCGTGCTGTTTGGGACCAAACCTCCACGTTGTACGAGGGTTATCTACACATATACAGGTTGCGTCTTTCTGGTCTCGGCATAGGGATCGTTACACTTGACAACAACGCATGCTACAGGATGCAGTCGAAACAGACTGCCCGCTGTACTCCTTTGCTTCATTCCGTTGCGAATGTCGTACGAAACAGTCTTCAAAAGAATGTGTAGATTTATATGCACACACTTTTGAAGGAAGACCCATTTCCAATAAGCAGACAATGCACAACATTGATCGCATATTTGAAAATTGTTATTGTATAAAGGAATGTTCCAAGCGCCACTTAACGGAAATCTCACCTGAAAAGTCAAAGAAAGAGTGATGAGGGACGAAATGATTTGTGTTACAGTGGAAGCAGATGACACAAATTCGACCAAACAAATTAGCGAGGAAATGGCTGTAAGCAAAAGTACTGTTTCACGCGCTTTGCGCAAGCATGGGTATAAGTGTTATCAATTCAGCACGACACAAAAGTTATTCCCCGAGGAATATTATTATTATTAGAATTATATTATACACTCTTGGCTTATTGTGCCCTTTAGTTGTTTCCCCAATCTATAGGAGCCCTGTTTCTTTAATAAAGTCCAGGATCATCCTTGGCTGGGCCACCTTTAACTGTTCTGGGTTTAGTCTTCCTGTCCCTAGAATGCTATGTCTGCTGCGAGTGAATGTCTCACAGTAGCATATTATGTGTGCCGAGGTTTTCTCCTCTTCCCCACACTCCCTACATATTGGTGTTATTTCTAACCCCATCCTTTGGAAGTGTTTGTTGAGGGGACAGTGACTAGTACTTAGTCGTGTCCATAATTTGACGACCTTCTTACTCATCTGGAGTAAGGAGTTTGTTTGCACTTTAGAGGGGCCCGCTAAGGATCACTTTTGCGGTCTTCTGTCCCCGGGATTCCCTCCAGTAGTCATTATGCCACTGTTTTAGTAAATTTTTTATCTCAGCTCTGCCTCTCTCATATAATACGGGAAGAGCTGGCTAGTATTTTCTGCCCCAAGTACGTCTAGTCTGCGGTAACATTCCAGAACTAGTCCAAAGCTCACCTCGCAGACATTTAATACCTGACTGTCAGTAACTATGTAGATTCTCCTATTTTTATAGTTCCTCTCCAATCGTGCCTGACAGCAAGTTAATATTACATATAATTCTGCTTGGAATACCGTCGTATGCGTCCCGAGGTTCACGGCAAATTCATGTCTCAGTACGCTTGGACCGCATATTCTTGGTTCGCTTCCTTGCGGATTTTTTGAACCGTCCGTGTAAAACACTAGCCCGTTTAATTTTATTGATTTGTGTTCCCATTCTTCCCTTACTGGGATGATAATCCCAAAGGTTTTAGTAATGGTATACGATCTTTCGATTCTGTCAGACCTCATGTTTAGTATGGTATTCTGTTAAATTTCGCGGAAGATGGTTGCATGCCTCAGTCTCCTGTTTTTTATGTACGTAAGTTTTAAGCTCGTAGGCCCCGAATAAGGCGCTTGCTGCTACCGCAAGATGTAGTGGCGGTAGGTCCAGCAGGACTTCCATGGCAGCTCTAGGTGTCGTCGACATTGCTCCAGTTATACCAAGACATGCTAGGTGTTGTAGTCTAGTAAGTTTTTGCCTGCAGCTTATGAGTAGTGTTCTAGGCCACCACACCAGGCTTGCATATGTTACCATGGATGGTGTACGTCCAGTGAAACATTCTTCTGCAGGTTCACAGTGCCTTTGTTGCCCTGTTGACTGTTCTATTTACTTGTGGTCCGTACGTTAATTTACTATCTGGTTTACGAATAGTACAAGAATGGTCTTTGCCGGGTTAACGGACAGCCCTTCTCTTGTGCATCACTTTTCTAGAAGTTTCCCCTTGCATCATTTCTGACACGGTCCCTCCAAATTTTCCGCTGGTCATAATGACTATATCATCGGCATAGCCTATGGCCATGTAACCTGCACCCTCCAGGCCCTTCAGGAGATCGTCCACAACCAGACACCACAACAAGAGAACTCCCCTCTGTGGGCATCCTCGCGTGGCGCATATTCCTACGATTTTTGGATTGACCGTAGCATATATTTCTCTGCGTTCCAGCATATGGATTATTCACCTGCACATGGTGGGATGTGTCCATTTTCATCCCACAGTTTTCTCAGTAGATTTGAGGATTGTGTTATCAAACGCCCCTTCATCTAGGAATACACCGAGTGCCGTTTCTTTGGCCATCAACGTATCTTCTATCTTGCTGACCACTTCGCGGACCGCAAACTCCCAAGACTTTCCAGATTGATAGGCATATTGGTATTTGCTTAGTGGTGATGCGCCGAGCACAGTATCCCTTATATGCCTGTCAATTAATCGCTCCAGTAGTTTTAGGAGGAATGATGTCAAACTTATTGGTCTAAACGACTTGGCCAAGTCATAAGAATCACGCCCTAGCTTCGGTATAAATACCACTTCTTCTTCCCTCCATGCTCTTGGTATAAGAGCCAGCGCGAAGCTGACTCTACACAGTGTGCAAAGTGAGCACGCTAACAGGTTAATTTCCTGTTGTATAAGTGCTGGGAAAATTTCATCTTTCCCAGGATATTTAAACGGTGCAAGTTTGTTTGCTGCCCATTTAATTTTTGATTGATTAATGGGTTGTACTGCAATTCCCCAGTTGTCATTGTTTGCTCTCTCAAAGAGGTTTGCAGTTTACAACTGGTTTTTCTTTCTGCTTATTGGGAGATAAGTCGACCCCGGAAAGTGTGTGTGCAGCAGAACTTCCAGCGTCTCCTTCTCGGTCTCTGTAAATCCTCCTTCCTTTTTATGGAGAGAACCTATCCTTCCCTCTGTTTCTTTACTCTGTTTCTTCACTGAGTGGCTTTTGGAGTCGCCCACCTTCAGGGATTTTTTCAATCCCTTTACAGTAACCCCTCCAAGAGTCTCTTTTTGCCTTCCTTATAACCTTGGTGTAGTCGGTCAGAGAGGTTCTGTACCGATCCCACTCTCCCGTGATTTTTGCCTTATTGAACAGCTTCCTAGTTGCCGCCCTCTTGAGAAAAAGCCCCTCATGCCACAAGGGCACTTTTTTGAGGTTCTCTTATGACAGTGCTTAATGTGCACTCCAGCATTTCCAGATCAACTGGAATGTTAACTTTTTCCTTTTCATCTCCTTCTCTATAGAGATTCCAGTCGGTAGCCTCGGATTCCTATACATCTCGGATGTTTCGGTATCGGATTTTACGTCAAAGATTATAGGACTAGAGAGCGATGGCCCTTACGATACATGCCAATTTTCCAGCATGTCACTAATAAACTTAATGCCAACTGTAATATCAATGACCTCTCTTCTTCTCCGATTGATGAAGGTCGGTTCATTGCCTTTATTTGCTACTTCTAAGTTATTTGTAATCAACTACTCGAGTAGATATTCACTTCTTCTGTTATTTTCGTTGCTGCCCCATACCAGATGGTGCGCGTTGGCATCATAATCGAGGAGGAGTTCATCTTTCAACATTAAAAACTGTTTCTCTATGAGGAACCACACGAGTAGAAAATCTTCTCAGATATTCTTCAACACTCCTACAGTTTCCTCCACAGAAACCTAACACTAATAACATGTCAACTTGTTCTAAACTAACTAAATGAGAATTTTCCGGCCATTTCAAACCAATCAGTAAAGAATTGCGAAAATCAAATAACTTTATTTCTTCATTGTCAAGTTTTACGTATAATTTTATAGCTCACTGCTGAATTTTCAATCATTTTAGGTAACATGGATAAAATACATGTCTTTATTAATTCGCGTTTTTCTTCAAAACGGCGAAGTTTTTTGGAAAAGTACAAGAGTAAAAAAAGTTTTGAAATCAAATTCTCCATAAAATAGAATAATAATTTTAATAATAATTTATTAAATCCGCCCACGGGCTAAAAATTCTGCGGCAATTTAAGGGTGCATTATCCCTAATTACTTTGAGGGGGTGCAACTTGGTATAGAAGTAAGTTGGGTTAAATCATCATATTTTAGCTTTCGTTGCATGCTCTTGCTCTGTGTCGGTTCTTATGCGAAGTGTCGGTTCTTATGGTACCACAACAAGGTGGTACCACAACGAATAGGAAAAAAGTCGATTTTTAATTGTCCTATGCCAAAAATCGTAGAAAAAGCAAAAACTGATCAAACCATCAAGAAAAGGGGGTCTGCTACGACTTGCTTAAGGAATGTTCAATATGCTGTTCTTTGTGCCTTCGAGCTGAAAGCGCAAAACAGCATGTTCCACAACAAATGTGTTTCAGGCGTGATATTATGAATTTGTTGGATAATGCATTCAGGTCAGGTGATCAAGGCAGGGAGGATAGGGGGAATCAAGAGTGCCACAACAATTTTTTTTTCGCAAAACAAACTCCCATTGCTTCACGTATATTCAGATGAAATATCAGGTCATTCTGACCAGTTGTTCTTTTTCTACAGCCTTTTGAAAGTGCAACTTTAATTATACATAATTACCTTGTATATATACATGTATATACACACACACATACATATATATATATATATATATATATATATATTATACGTGTTATTGTCACATTTATGCATTCAAATTCGGAAGGCACATTCGATTAACCGGTTCTTAATCGATTAAACGGCGATTTCTTGTTTCTAAGGTACTCCGGATTTGATGATGTATCATTCAGTACTTACTGTATATAGTATCTATTTGCGGCATAAGCAGTATAATCAAAAACAAAATCAATGGTTTATGTTTTATTGCACTGCTCCTCATAGTAAGCAACATTGAGAAAACGTCGTTTGTTTTTCTTTATCACCACAATAAACCTTTATTAAGTATACAACTTTTATCTTTATGCTCTTTATCCAAACATTCTTCTCTGAAGTTCTGTGTACAGCAAATAGAGTAGGTCAAAAAATGTTTCGGCATGTCGACATCCGACTCTCACGTAAGCTTTTACTCGTGTCAAGAAAAAAAAACCCAATCCTTACCAGTATTTATTTAGTATTGACCTTATTGATAGCCGATATCTAATCTGTGAAAGAAACTTGTTTACTGTACACTTTGTACCTGCTTGTGTCCGCTCGCAGCCAGGTTTTCTCATGGTAACATTCAAATTACGCAACATCTTATTCTGGTCGCTAATACTACCGAAGAGTGCTGACTGATAATGGTGATTTATTAATAATAAATAATTTGAAACATCATTCGATGCGACACACTCCATAAACATAATTCTTTAAGACGACTCACGCGTCAGCTCATTTATAACGTACATAAATCAACAGCGAAGTAATATCTGCTGTAATTGAAGTTTTAAAATATGATCAATCCATTTGTTTTTGCGAACAAATCGTATCTGGGTGTTTTTCTTCTTAAAAGTATATTAAGACGATATATCGACAACGATCTTTTACAGTATTACAGTAGTTCCTAACTTCTTCCTGTTATCGAATATTTAATAATCAATTAAGTTTTTGATATGGAGCAAATATAATCATAATTGAGCATAATACTTAAACCATTATTGCTTTTTCGTACTAATATAAACATTCATTTTTTCATGACCTCGTTACGTTCGAAACAACAGTATTCTTCTATTGCCATTTGCAGAATGTGAATTACTCCGATTACATTGGTAGATTTACTTATTCAACTATTGCACAGGTTTCTGATTTGTTATGCCGTATTATTATATTCCGTTTTCATTAATTTAACTCGTATTTAGCATGAAGGATGAAGGGCAAGAATTGAGATATATTGTTTTCATTTTAGTTTTTCTCAAACAAAAGTTCTATTTATTGGAATTAACAAACACCTTAACCACAATATTGTTCAGTACATATATACTCTGGGCATTTGTTTCGGTTTATCTAATAAACCTTCGTTAGCAACATTTGTCGAGAGTGAGATTCTGAACAATCTTGTTGTAGTTAAGGTGTTTCTTAACTCCATTAACTACGAGACCACATACTTCCGTTTTATTCATATAGAAAGTTCTATTTGTTCATCAATATTAATGCTGTCCCCTACAAAATAATCCCCATAAAATATAATGTACTTGTGTCAGCACGTTTCCGGTGCGTAATTTTTGGTACAATTTCTAGCTTCTTCAGCGATTCTGTCTTTGTCTCCTCAATGTTGGGAAAGTCCTTTTTTCATGGCCTTTTCTTAATTTTTGAAGGATCATAACGACATTATTTTTAGCCAAGAACTCACGAACAGGCAGTGAAACAGGCAGTGAAAGAACACAATGTTTGGCCCTAATTCCGGGCGTTTTTTGTAAAAACTTTCACTAAATAATGGTGTAAAACTACTAGGTAGTTCTCCTTCATTATTGACTATGTGATCTGGTAGTAAGAACCTTCAAATTCGATCGAAATTCTTCAGAAATATTAATAGCAATATTGTTATCTTACTTCTGTCATAATATACAGGTGCTATACTCCTGATATTAGGTACCAGGTAAAAAGATGAGCTTTAATGTGATACTTTTTTTGTGAATAGCCTCTATATATATTCCCAGAGAACCCGTACCACAGCAAGTCTGTAAACATTTGCTGAAGCACTACACGATTTGAATCAATATTTTAATATTTCACATATAGACCGTGTCCCAAAAGTAACGGACCACCTTAATAACTCTTCAGTATTGAAGTTTCAAGGAAAATGACTTGAATAAAATGCATTTCCAAGGTCATTTGAAAATGGCCTTGTATTTTTCAAGTGAAAACCCTCATTATTGACATCGTATTCAGAAACAACAGAAAATTTTAGGTTTGAATTCAAAATAATTTTTTTTTTAATTAAAAAGAATTTCCTTATTTTTGTCAACATTTCGTTGACATTTTTCACCGAATGAAAAATGTTTGAACGAACGCCGAATGAAAATAAAATTTTTTACAAAATAAAAAATTTAGTTTTTTCAAAAAATTTTTTACAAACCCAAAGACAACCGTACTGGGTAAAAGTCACGTCCGCAAACAAAGGACGCACTTCAATGGTTTCTATTGACCGTGTTAGACAGAATCTGGTGTCGTTAGACACCAGTCTGGTGTTAGACAGAACACTAACTAATTCTAACACCCATCTGGTGTTAGACAGAACCGTGTTAGTGACATCTGGTCGCCACATTTTAGTACAAAGTAGAACGTAGAGCAGTTTTTTGATCACTTACCGCGAGCGCTTCTGAAGATGCCGACTTCGTCGGAGAAACATGCGTCAAGCAAAATAAACTTTTCGGTTTTGGTTTAGTGGTGGCATTGTTAAAACTTTGTTACTAAGCCAAAGGTTCCAAAAATCATTAACCATACGATTAATTAACATACATATCTACTAGAAGGTTCACATAAAAATTTTCCAGGTTTAATGCTTTCTCAAGATCATTACCAAAAAAAACACGTTCCCTTTTACATTTTATTTAAAGGAGAACATACATCATGATGTACATGTTACAATTATCTACCTACTCGCCTAATGCGTCCACTTATTGCCCCTTAATAATACGCTTAACAAACTTCAACTAGCAGCGCTGTATTAATACCGGCATGTATGATAAAACATTTTCAACTGTGAAAAATATTTCCACTCAAAGGAAACTAGTGTAAATATTTTTTTCTTGGCAAAGAGTCTTATACTAAATCAAATTTTCTAATTTTGAATGTGTCGAAAGTGAAACAGGGTACAAATTTGCAGACGAAATTACAGTACAGTATACCACTGCATTTAATAAATGCAGTAGTATACTGTATTAAATTATTCATGACTATATATTTAAAGATTTCCATATTCATATCATGAACGCTTCGTGGTCAACAATATTGAATTTCTAATGAAAATGATAACACTTTTTGTGTTTAGTAAAATAGCAGTTACCAGCAATCTTCCATCTTATTTGGTTCTGAAGATGTTTAAAATTTTCGAAATAAATGTCATGTCCTACAATTTCATTTCCCACAAAAATTTCAAATATAGTCGAAACTGAACGACCTATATAAACATCTACAATGGTTAATAAAGCAATTTTTCAATTCATCTGATTTTCTAAATGATTACTTTATTACCTCGTATTAAAAAAAATAATACTTATGGAGCAACTTTAATGGCACAATAATGCTGCGCTGACCCCCTATAAATGTCACCACAATTACGATATCTCATTTTTTAATTTCTTTCTGGTGACAACTACAGTAATATGTTTGATGTCGGGTGATTCAAATTAAACAATAGGTCTTCAAATTCTCTATTCACAGCCGTATGAAAACGGACATTATAGAAATTTCATGTTATGTTGATACTTATAATTCAGCGAGTAATCAAAAGATTCACAATTAGTTTTTATTTTATTAGCGTATTATTTTATATTATACACTTACCCATGTTTGCATAATATTTTTAGCACCGCAAACATTTTTCTCGTTAGTTTGCATGCATTTAAAAGATAATGAATTTACACTTTGTAATTTAGTATAAGGAAAATGGTAGTTAAATTAAAAAATGTCTATGATTCATAATGTCGTTATGGTTAATGGTTACTTTAATAAAAGTAATTCAATCTTTGTCACATTCCTAACAATACAAGTAAATCGCCGATTTTTTCAATAATATTGAACCTGCATACTTAGTCATTGAATTATCATCATTTACCAAGAAATCACTTATCTTCACTTATCAATTATCTCGAAATCATTTTTTCGCTAAACCACGTAATAAGTAAAACAATTGCGACCTTTGCACTTACCTGCATATGGTAGCACTTATGCATCGTCTTGCACATACCGTTCATGATACGAAGGACGATGAATTTTCACATTTTTCATAGTATTAAAAAAGTTTAAAACCTTGAGTACAATTCGCAGATTATACGTTATCTAATACTTGTAATTCCTCGTTGTTAATCTATCAGTTTTTTCTGAGGAAATACCATTGACAAGTCTTGGAAACCTTTTAAAATAGCGGTGGGATATTTATGAAGATTATGCTGGATGTTTTTTTTTCATGCTGATGATCTCCTTTCGCAGAAGTAAATATTTGGTTACTATTTCAAAGAACTTTTGCGTTGATTATGTTATTTGCAATCATCTGATCAGAACTCACCCATAAATTAACAATATGAGTACTTATCACAGTTATAGCAAATGTGTTGATGAGTGAACGAACGAAATATATATATATATATATATATATATATATATATGTGTGTATAAAGTTTGGAACAAAATTCCTAATTTCGTTATATGTTGTTTTTGACCAAATCGCTCGGACACGTCGATTTCGTTTTCCAAAATGCTATCTTGTGACGTAGCATTTGTTACGAAAATTTCAACTGTTTCCTGCGCAGTGACGTCATCTTTGGTTTTTTAAATAGCAACCCCGTTTTTTTTGCGGTATGCGATAGTGCTTTTTTTATTGCCTTTACGACGACTAAAAAAACTTGTTACCATACAAAACATTTTATTTCAGAAATACGCATATTATTTCAAAATAAAATTATTCATGTAAATTTTTAAATCAAATTTAATCTGCTAGTTTTAACGTAAACGATCAACGTAAGTGTTCAAACTGTCCGCCACCCACTATTTGGCACTCACCTGCGCGAGTGTAAACGCTTTGTACACTGCACTCAATAGTATCTTGCCCAATTTGTGCCATTTCAGCACGAATTCTTCGGCGTAAATCGTGTAGTTTATTAGGTCTATTAAAGTACACCTTCGCTTTCAAATAACCCCACAGATAAAAATCAAGGGGGTTTAGGTCTGACAAACGCGCTGGCCACTCTAACGGTCCTCTGCGCCCGATCCATCTCCCCGGGAAAGTTTGGTCAAGATATCGACGAACCTGTACGGCAAAGTGTGGAGGCGCCCCATCGTGCTGAAACCAGATGTCCTGATGGGGTACATCGTTGTTTTCGTCATTGGGGAAGAGAACTGCCAGAGCAGGT
>JAWQRM010000022.1:0-40302 GCA_033557675.1 Coptodactyla brooksi
AAGAAGAAATCATCCCATCGACTTTTCGTGGGTATTGACTTTCCAACAAGCGATTGTATTAATAAATAGCTGACCTCCGAGCGGGATTCGAACCTACGGTCTTCTGTTTTTATGTCATGTATTCTACCCTTGAGCTTTCGAGGACCCCTCCTAACGCTTCAAGAAATCATCCTCTTGTTAAGTGTTAGAAGAGATCCCCTTAAAAGTGTGTATTGTTGACATGTAAACAACATGTCACCAACACACGCTTTGAAGATGTAACTATTTCAACCTATTATAACTACGCATTTAACACTATTGTTTAGTAAACCTCAACCATCTAAATTACAAACATTACAAAATAAACACATAGATCGAAACTAGTTAAGAAAAAAATACAATTTTATCAAACAGCTAGAAGAATATTGTTTCGTTTCCATTACGTTATCGACTTCATTTACCTAGCTATAAATCGGAGATACATGAATCTAATATATCGTTAGCAGTGAAAATTTCCCGGAAACATTGATATCTAGACGATGTAGCATAAATTGGCCTCCACGTAGCCCCTATTTGATATCAATGGACTTTCTCTTATAGGGCAACCGTCAATCAAATGTACTCAGTAACAATCCTTCACCTCTGGCCCAATTTAAAGAAAATATCGTAGAAGAAATGGCAGCGACCGTGAAGAATAGGTATCGAGCAGCTCCAGAGACCGTACTTTAATACAATATAAGAAAGGTTTCATTAAACCTACCCATTATTTCATCCTGGAATTTTTATTTTAAAATCGACGTTCGGGACAGCATTTGCATTTGACTTTGCATATTTATATTACATATTTAAATTAGTAAATTTAATATACATTACTTAACTCAACTAATTTCATATCTATACTAATTTGCATATATCTTACTAACTGAAATCTCCAGGTAAAATAAAATGTTCCTAACTTGCTTTTCATTTTAGTTTCCCGGAACTAGTCATCCTTATAATCATGAATCAAATTTTTCTATTCTGTTTCCTATACCCGTAAGAATGGTATTTCTTAGAACATAATTTAAAACATGGAATGTTTTATACAAATTGTTGAAATAGAAGTTGCAGGATTTTCAGGAACGAAATACATTCCAATGTTGGTGTGACCTTGAATCCTGCTATTATTATATTGACTCGCGAAAATCCCTTCGTAATGTTTAAATGGTAATCCTTATTTGTTATTGCATATTCTTGCAGCTAACATCAAGAGGTACCTATTCAAAGTGTTTTTGTCCACCAATTGAGTTCTTCCATTAATGAAAAATCCCTTTCGCAACCACAAAAGGTCACCTTTGGCAGTTACTGATGATGAATGTTTTGTCACTCTACTTCCTGTGATATGTTGTGATAGATATCAACAAAAAAGTCTATCACTTCTTTACGGTAAGATAAAAATTGTTCCTGAATCTATTTTAAATAATTTAATTACCACCTTGCTTAAGTGTTGGATACAAATGGGATGTCTATTTCGAGACAAGAGTCTTCATTTTTAAAGATAGAGGGCTAATACCTTTAGCCTTCTGTACAGCTTAATAAACCAGGTAGTATAAGGAAATGTTGTACTAGTTGGCAATTTGTACAAACTCCGAACTATCAAGACATTTATTAAATGAGTACCAGACCCGTTATACACAAAAACTTACAAAATATTTCACGGCGGTGAAAAACAATAGCATCTACGTAGGTTAAAACCAATGAAAGAAAAATGAATACATAATTTCTGTTAAGTGTCGCTAGTTAAAACAATTAGCCTTCGTTCACTACCACGATATAGCTGAATTGCAACACAAGTATAACAAGTTTCAGTTCATATTGCAATTGACACATATTACATATTACAGTTTTGAAATAACACTATACGTCATACATAGTTGCATCGTGTATAAATTATAACAGACATAATTCTTGGATTCTACTTATTCACCTAATGCTAAAACCAGTAACTTTGAAGTTTTCAAACTTGAAAAGTTCTTAATGAAAGCAACTTTCATATAGGGCTTTAAGGAACTCTCAAAATCAAATGCAAGAAAATTAATAATCTAATCGAGAATTTAAAAGTGAGTTTTACGCGACCGCCCTCCACGCCATTTAAGGTTACGTTACAACTTAGTTGAATTATATTTTATATATATCTTATCAAGGTTCAACAGTATGTTTCATAATTAACCGTTCGGGTAAATTTATCTTCGTTTATTTTTAAAAAGGTAAATTAATATTAACTAAATATTTTCTTATAAAAATTAGCAACACAATATTGAAATTACTATGGTTGTTTGACTCAGCTAATCAGCGTTAAATATAAAGCTAAAATAATATACATGATTTATGTAGAAAAGACTACACTTCATTATATAACCCCAATAATTAACTTGATGGCAACATTCGCATGTTGCTTTTATGACTTACATCGTAAATTTTAATTTTTTCATGACGTTTATAACATTTACACATAAATAAATCGACAAATTTTTAGAGCCCCAACTAATTGCCCATAACGACTTAATCGCAAGCTCCAAACAATTAAGTTCCTTAATTTATGTAATGCCAAAGTCGTTAACATATATTAACGGATACAAATGGCCGAAAAATTCGCCCAGAAGCGTTATCGATAACAATCTATACGCGATCTGCGTGGCGTTTGTTCAATAATTAAAATAATTTGGGATCGTTGCCCGTAGCGATTAAAAAAATAAAACAAAATCGCCATGATGGAAGGTCAGGCGGCATTTCAAAGAAGAGAAGCGAAATATATCAACCGCTTCTAGGTATTAAGTCTAAATTACACAAATGAATCAAACTATTTACAAAATACAGGCCGTTCAAAAATAATGCCAAACATTTCACCTTCTTTTGTGGAAATTCAAAGAAATATTTTTCTTTACATTTTCTTTCAACTGTTCAAGGGTTAACAGGTCTTGAACACACGTGTTTAAAATAGCTACACATGAAAAATTCTAGGGTGATTGCTTTCTTTTATTAGAAAACGTCATCTAAATCATCTATTTCAAATTGAACACCTTATACTTTATTATATTAATAAATACAGTATCGAACTAGAGCAGTTTTTGAGATTTCAGAAAAGCTTCAACAAGGTATAGAAAAAAGCACTTTAATAAGGTATTTGTGGACCCTGAGAGTTCAAAGTTATATTGTTTGATTACACAACTTTTTATTAAACAGAAAATAAAATAACTTCCGAGCAGGAATCGAGCCCGTGACCTTCTGCTTTCTTCGCAGCTGCTCTTACTGATTGAACTTTGCGAATGTCTCCCAACTTTTCACAAAATCATACTCTTCTTTTTCACATTCGAAAAACATAAAAACCACCGCACCCGACCGCCGGTTTTCGCTGAAGTAGTATATTGCTTTACATTCCTTTGTAAGGACCTGTAAGGAAGGCAATTTATTTCCTAGTTTAATCAGGAGTATTAGCCAGCTTCAAGAAATTCTCTTTAATATTCACTGTGTACGTCTACGTTTCTTGATATCTGAGAGACATCAACGTGTCCTGTCTTTAAGAAAGGAGGTAAAGCAGACATAAACAATAATCATCTTATCGCTCTGATTCCTATCTTCGTCAAAGTCTTCGAGTCAGTACTTTGTGACGTTTTGTCCCACTCAGTGAGGCTACGTATTTTTCGATGCATGGCTTCTTATCCAAACGTTCCACTTTATCTAACCTTGCCACGATACTATCTCGAGAAATTGTCGAAGCCTTGGATGACGGGGAACAATTGAACGTTGTATATATGGATTTCTCAGCGGCCTTGCTTGGGAAGTTAGAGTACTTTGATCTGCTGATTTCACCCTGCTTACTGGAGAGAATTAATATTATTAATTCTTATCATTAATTAGTTGGGCTTAAATTGTCATACCGCTTAATTACTGCATTACAATAACACTATATTGTTATCGTACTTGTGTATCGTATTTATGTACAAAATGTTATAGTCGATGCTATGACAGATATCCTATTTCAAGCATATATTCGGACTTGGTACTAATACGATGATCCACTGCTCCATAATGCGAGGAAATCAGCAAGTGATGTGCTTGCTGAAATCTTGATAACAGACTGATAAACTACATGGATATTTTGAATACATTATGTGAAAAATTATATCCTTCATTAAGCCACATACAATAATGAAGGCACCAAGTAGACAATGTGGAAAGTGTTTGCATTCATACAGTCCTAATCACATTCGGAGAGGTATAATGACGAATTTCTAAAAGGAGTGGCAAATTTCCTTACAACTTGGTGTGATTGAGCAACTGGATGACTAAAATACTATATAAAATACTAGATTTAGTTTTGTATAATAAAATTAAAAATTATTATGACATCAAAACTTAAAAACTCCTGCTCGACGTACGTTTCGCTAACCAAGTTAGCTTCATCACGATCGATGAAAGACTCATTGTCAGGAACGAGTCTTTCATCGCCTGCTTGCTTAGCGTGACAATTATTTAATCATAACTAAAAAAATTTAATCATCTTTAATTTATTATTTACTAATTTTTTAAATAAGTAATTTACTCTTTAGTCTTTTCATTGATGGCTTTTAAAGATTTATCTCCATTTTCTGAAAATTTCAATGATTTTAATATTATATTGATGGTCTGGGAAGCTCTAACGTTCTGTTTTTGTGTGCTATCAACTTGAACGTAGCGATTTTCACGATATTTGCTGCACATCGATAGGTATACACTTTGTTCTACATTAATTATTATTAACATTAATAATCGAAAAACAATCTCTTGCAGACACCAATGTATTAAATGTTAGTACAGCAATTAATACATTAGTGCGGAACATAAATGCGGAACATAACATTGCGAGGTAATATTACATCACCATTTAATAAAATAAGGTGATGTTTATAATATATGAATATTTGAAGTCTGTGGCGGCTGATTTATGATTCAGTCAAGCGATTCCAGTTAATTTATGTTCTTAAAGTTATCCAGTGGTGTGCTACACGTTCCCATAATGAATAAAGCGTTGCCATTTAATTTAAGTGAAGAAGTGAAATCTGATTGTTACAGCAGGTTTTTAAGATCGATAAGTATTTTTACTTAAGTTATCATACAGAGAGTGCCCTCTGTTGGTAATAAACCACAAAACCTTGTTCATTTATGGTAATAACATATATTTTCATAAACGGACAATAACAAGTGGACAATAACAATTATTGAATATCAGACAGTAAAATAATGTACTTTTTGAGTTTTCAAATTTGATAAGAGCTTAGTACTGAGCAGCTTAGTTAGCAGACATTTCCTTAATAATTCGAATCGACTATTTTTATGATGATTTTTATGAAAAACCAAAAAAATATAAAAAGAAAAAGGCAGGGCTATACTAAAGAATATATACCTTAGCCACAAGATTTTGCAGACATCACTACAAATATTATTACAAAAATTATTCTTATTCCTTCAAGAATTCTCACAAATATTTTGAATAACAAAAATTCTTCAATTCGATTTGTTCTGCTCAATTTTAACGAAGTTCTTCATTACTTTTTGTAACTAGATAACTGCGGTATGTAGATTTAAATATATCTCATACACGTTAAACGCAGAGCAAATGTTCCTATCAATTTTATAACAAAATTGAAGTAAAACTGCTAAAAGTAGGATTCTCGCCAAACACAAATGTTTTACGGTAAAAAAACGGGAACAACAGAAGCCAAGTTTCACCTAGAAGTGCGAGTTAACTAGTCCCTAGGTGAGCTGTTATTAAGGACAAGGCACAAGGGCCAATCATTCCAAATAAATCCAAAGTTATATGTGCTTGACACTGCACCTGTTGACTGAGTATAAGAAAAATACATGAGTTCTTCAAATAAGATTATTATTTTCCTGTGGAATTTGTCAATTAATTAACAAATCATAATCCCCAGCCGGAATTCGAACTCACCGCTTGCAAACCATCTTACAAACCATTAAATCATACAAGTACCAAATACACTAGTGTTTACTTAAAAATCACTCAAAAGGTTGGATTATTGCAATTGGTTTTTACACGACCACAATTTCGACCATAATCTTCATTATCAAATTGCATTGAGTTTAGGATTTCGCCAATTTGAGCTTATTTAATGGAAGTAGCGCTCGTTATTGAGTTCACGTTTGATATCTAGTTGGACGTAATTGGCACGAAAATTATTGGATCAATAATTTTTGATGGATCATTAAATAGAAAATATAATTAAAATTGTTGAATATGTTTGGAATATAAATTGAATCGATGGATAGCCTCCAAGAGCCCACTTGACTTTTTATATGAGACCACATCAAAAACAGTTTTATAAGGCTCCACCAGTAAATAGGAAGGATGTGATAATGAAAAGCAGAACAATAATTAAGGGGTTACTGAATTATAGTTAGATGAGCTTGGACAAAAACGTATTCCGTATTACCTCGACCTCAGCAGATCCTTTGTAATTTCCCTGAGTATGAAGTGTCCTTATAACCCTATGCTTTTCACGTAGTCTATTATGGATTTGGATTTAATTGCTATCACCTCCGCCGGAGTAAGTGTGGCCTCTCCAAGGTGTTTTTATCTTTGTTTTAATGTGTTTTAATCTTGTGCGTAGTAATCCTACGCAGTCACAAATTATGTGCTCCGTTGTTTCACGTCACTTCTGCAGAATCTGCCCGTATCATTGTCTGTCTGTTTGATGATTTTGAGATGATAATTCACTGAGAAGTGCCCCGTAAGAAGACCCCTTAGTAGACGTTCCTTGTTTAGTTGTGAAGGCTCAACAGTCAAAAAGATACCTTTTGGACTGTTGAGCCGAGAAGGAAATAAATCTTCTCGGCAGCCTGAGTCCAGTAAGGTTATCCCAATAGGCATTAATCCTTTTGCCTTCCCATTCCCGGATGGTTCTCTTTATGTACACTCAGAAAAATGTTTTTGCGCTTACAACAATTTCGTGTGTGTTGGGCAGCTTTTGTTTGCCACAGCCAAAGAATTTGTTTTAGCAACAAACATTGTCTAGTCATTTGAACTATTATATACAAACAAACAAAATTTGTTGTACGTACTACAACAGTCTTGTTGTGTGTCAATACAAATATTTAGTTCGACCAAGATAGGTATGTTTTGCGCCAACAAATATTTTGTTGGCTGACGCGATCGCACAGGACGTTTTATCTAAGTCGGTTATCATTGTCACCGGCGCTAATTGTCCTCCACGAATTCTTTCTTTTCGAACGGAAAGATCTTGCAACGCTTGGTTTCATACTTGTGCTGGGCCATTTACTTGTCATCAAGTATTTTGGAGAGCTGGGGCTTTCCGTCCCTTATAGGACCATTTCAAAGTATGTACCGTAGTTAACTCTAATACATCAATTGCATTTGCGACTCTATATTTTATTTTTGTGGCCCGGTGTCGGGTCACAACGCCGCTGAAGTGTAATATGTATGCAATCTAAACGTTTAGCAGTACAGATATTGTATCCCGTACGGGATACAATCGATCTAATTAAATTTAATCCCTTTCTGGTTATTTTATTAGCGCCAAGAGGAATAATATAACAATCACGAAACAACCTCAATACTATGTAACATCATATTGATTAGGATATCAGTACCTATACGGATTGATTTATTATTTTCTACAAAGTTTATTGCGTATTATATAGATAGAATACAAATCAATTTACTTTTTTTGTATTTATACACTTGTTGGCTGCCGCTTTGCGAGAAAGACACGGAATCACAGATCATGATTTGCGCCAGCTGTACCTACACCTACAGAATTTTTTAAGAAAAGTTCCCGAGTAAGTAAATAATACGAAATATTAAAGTTGTATATAAAGTCGTAGTGCTAAAAGTCGTAACGTAACTAAATATAAACAGAAAGGAAAGTATGTAGTTTCATTCATCGTCATCCTAGTAAAGCTGCGATTTCTAACAACTTTCCATCGCGATACTAGGACGGAATTTTGTCAGCGAACATTGGTAATAACTCGGGGAACTTCGCGACCGATGTGCAGTATAATATTTAGTATAATCACATACCTACATTTTAATTAACAAGAAGGAATTGCAATGTTGCGCGGTAGTGCGGTTTTGGTGTACATTTCATTTTCATATAACTAAAATCAACTCGCAACAATTTTTAAAACTTAAATTCTTAAAACTTTTAAGTGTCACTTGTATTGCTGCACCGTCGGCCACCAAGCAGATTCTCTTTTTAGTTCAAAGGATACGTTGCGAGAAGCAGGGTCTGATCTCGACGGAAATTTGCTCGATGGAAAATAACAGATCAACAGTCAGTGGATTTGGTATCCATCGCTTTAGAATCGCAAGGAAAAATTGTTAGAGATCATAGCTTCAAAAAGTAATTAATTGTAGAATAATTGCAATATACTAAATACCAATCACATATATTACTATATATAGTAATTACATATATAGTACATACATTAAAAATCTATATACTATTCCTAATACAGGAACCAAGAATTCTTTTTATGAAAAAATACAGTGCTTAAAAAATTCATCAGCATCTTCGTCATGTAATAGTGTAGTTACCACACTAACACTGAGTCCTAGCGGATCAGATCATTATTATCTCCCTCATCATCAGATGTTATAGAAGATCTTTCAACTTCATCTAAAAACGAATATTAATACATTATTTGTCGGATTCGATTTTTACAAGTATATTTTAAGGCAATCCTTGGCCTGAGGCTTGTATGGGCCTTACTGGTGAAGAGAGGCAAATACTCCTATAGGCAAAACTAGAAAATTGTTACAGGATGCGGCAGAAAGGGAAGTAGGCCTTAAAAATGTGTTGTCTCAGTCCAGTAGAGGGCAAATGATACTCAATTATTTTGAAGAAAACAAGAAACTCGGAGATAAAATACGCGATAAATTGGCAGAAGCAATTGTAGAACACGAAATCGTCAACGATGTTGATAAAAGGTACATATTTTCGACATGACTAGGTTTCTTTGAAGCAATTTTTAATATTTGTAATTACTTAACAGCATCCGGCTAACTATAAAGTTTAAAAACTACTAACTCGGAAGTAAATCAGATGCTGAATTAGTACATAGATTTATCTTACTTTGCTCTTGTTTTAAAATTTCTCCCAAAAGATTTGAACTCTTATCAAGTGCAATTGTTGCTGAATTTCCTTCTGAAATTAAGGTGAGTGGGTTGAGGTGATTGAGTAATATTAAACTAAAACATTTGTTTAATTTTTCAGGAACTGTATTTTTCTTTTTCTTATAAATCAAAAAATGATGGTCGTTGTATTAAAGTAGGGTGTGGTAAACTTTTTAGAAAATTTTATAATTACGGACGACGTTTGTGTGAAACTGTCTACTAGTTCAACCACTTCTGATGAAAAGCCAAATGTAAAGATTACTAATACTGATAGTGACTGTGACGGCTTAAAAACATGGCTTTACATGGCTTAAAAATTCAGTCGAGTCTCGGCCAGAGATGATTAAGCGATGGGAAAAGACCTTTTCTGAAAGAGAATGCTTTCGCAATCTGACTATAATGGAGTATATGAATGGAGCCTTGAAGTTAAAAATGGGATAGGATAGGTAGGTAAGTGTACATATACAAAAAGTCAAAGCATTAACATTTTCTTTCCCAGTTCCGCGTACATTAAAATGTACGCGGAACTGGGAAAGAAAATGTTTTCAAATTTTCAAAGTTTCTCGTTAAAAATTCTAAATTATGCCAAAACATTAAATAATCAGGAAGTTGTAGAATATGTAAAAATGTTTAAATCAAATTTAGCTGAAGGTACGAAAAACTAGGAATAGAAGATATACCTTTTTATACATTACGTTTTTCAGATGCATACAATTGTTATATTCTATTCCTTTTGCCATTACTAACTAAACCTGTAATAAAGAAACATAAAGGTGTAGGAGGTTGGAAACCTTCCAACCTCCAATAATTGAAAGATCTGAAGGCTTTATTCTCCATGCCAAGGTAATTTTCTTCCTCATACAAATAATTCACATTATTTTTTACCTTTTGAACTGATTAATTTTTTTTCTGCGACAGATTCCTGGAGAAATTAAACCAGCCCTTCAACGAAGGGAAGCTACATTGGCAACACTAGAAATGACATTACAGCCAATGCCCATCTTCGTTGGTCCAGATCTCTCGTCATTGAAAAAATGCTATGTGTCCCTTTACATATGAAGTATCTACACCTTTAAAAGCTGTGGATGTAACGTTTTGTATAATTCATGCTCTTAATGCTTGTTTTGCAAAGGAAGCGGAGCAGGTTTGGTTATTAATACAGAAGGGTATATATGAACTAAATACAACTTATGATAAAAAATATATATATCAGTACAGTCTTTACTGAATGACTTCAAATAAACCACAGTCGTCATGACCATTTCCTTTGTTTGTAACAATAATTTTCCATCTGTGCCATCGTTAGTGATGCATTTGAAAATACAACATATTCTGCAAAAGAACAGTACTTACCGTTGTCGAGAAGCAAACTGCTTAAGAGATTTTTCTGATTTAAATACTTTTAAACGTCATCTAAAATCTAAACATTTATTTAACGTGCATATGAATGATTTAAGCCATAATGATTTATGCAGTAGCATCCCTCAGTCATCTGTTGAAACGTGTGCTTCCTTTAATAGTAACGCGAATGTGAAAATATCCTCTTCTCCGAATACAATGGATACATTTACGAAATTGTTGAATATGGAAACTATGTCATTTTTACCTAAGCTGTATAATTCATCTTTCTTACCACGAAAATATATACAAGAAATTTTAGATTTTCTTAAGGAATTCCTAAACATTGGTTTTATTTCTTTATTAAAAGAAATTATTTTAAAACCTTTTTATGTTGAAGAAAAATATATTTCTAACATTAGCATTATGTTTGAAAACTTAATGAATTACTGTTTATAGAACACAATATCTCAGGTTTAAAGAATTCGTAACCAGTGAATATTTTATCAAACCTATTGAATATGTTATTGATGGGTATCAGAAAAATATTGATTCAGAAAATCTAACTTCTTTGCAGTTAGCAAATGTTACAGATTTTCTAAATATTTCTAAAAAAATTGATATAGGAGACAACAAATTTGTTCTGCCTATTGTAATGTATTATGATGACTATGAATGTGATAATCCTGTTAGCTCACATTCTGGAATACAGAAGTTAGGTGCAGTGTATGTAAATCTACCTACTTGCCCACCAAAATACCCTTCACGACTGCAAAATATATTTTTAGCTTTATTGTTTCATACTAATTCTAGAATAGAATTTGGAAATGTTGCAGTATTAAAAATTTTGATAGATGAATTGAATTATTTAGAAAAAACTGGTATTACATTTTATACAGAACAGCATGGACATGTGGAAATCCGTTTTGTTTTAATACTTATTCTTGGTGATAATTTAGGTTTACATTCGATTTTGGGATTTACTGAAAGCTTTAATGTCCAATTTAGTTGCCGCTTTTGTAAAATGAATAAGTTTTCGTGTCGAACTCAAAGTAAGGAGAACAAAACTGGATCGAACTCCACAAAATTATGAATCGACTTAAATGACGCATCCAAAACAGGCATTAAAGAAAATTCTGTATTTAATTCATTAAACCATTTTCATGCAGTTCAAAATTATTACGTCGACATAATGCACGACGTATATGAAGGCATCTGTCATTACGATATGTTGCATGTATTAAGATATTTTTTATATGCGACTCAATATTTTACCTTGGAAACATTAAATAACAGAATGGAAATGTTTAATTTTACAGATAGTGTTCAAATAGGTCACCTAAATTATCCAGAGAGTTTCATTTAAAAACTAAAATGTCTTTGTCTGCTCCTGAGATGCTCTGTTTCGTGAAATATTTTGGCTTGTTTATCGGAGATCTTGTACCAAAATGGTGATGTTTGGTTGAAGTTCTACATTACATTAAGAGAATTGGTTGATCTGATAAATACGTCGTATGTTGATAAATGGGTTCTTATTAAATTAGACTCGTTTATTGTTAAGGATAACACATTATATTAACAGATGTTTAAAGACAACTTAAAAGCTAAACACCATCACTTGTTGCATTATGTATATATAATGGAAAAAAATAGAACCTGTCAAAAGTCTTTCATGTATGAGATATGAATCAAAACACCGGACTCAAAAATAACTGCAGATGTTACATGTTCTAGAAAGAGTATTGCAAAAACTTTAGCTATAAAGCATCAGTTAAAAGTTTGCCACCGTTTAATTGTTAAGGAAGGTTTCAGGGATAACATTATTGTAGGTCCAGAAATATTAGACTTGGAAGAGAATATGCAGACAACCGCCATAAGTTTGGTGAATATGTACCACATTCATTTGTGAACAGTTTTGTTACAAAATGGATTCTAGATGCAAATTTACAATACGATTCTAAATCTGTTGTTTTGGTTTCATATCTGGTGAAATTCAATACATTTTGGTAAATCTTTGTAAGGAAGTTGGATTTTTATATCACGAAATTTATGTAACAAATTTTTGCTAACATGTCTTTGCGTATGAAGTAGAACAAAACGTTGACAGCAGCCTTCATTTTGTCGCTTATAACTATTTATTTGAAAACCCAAAAGTGGTATTGCAGAGAATGACCGATGAAAAATTATTTATAAGTGCAGAAAATATGACATAATTTTATTGCCTACTTTCTTAGAAGTGTTAGATTTATTTTTCTATTAAATTTGTTAACCTTTCTACCTCTAAAAAGATAAGAATGTTTGTTAATTTGGTGCGAAGAGTTTAATATACTGCTTAGCTTATATCTTATGTATGAGTTTTACCTTACTTATCTTTATCTACATGTAATGCATACCTATTCCTCACACTACCAATGAATAATCCCAAATGATTAGCAATGACAACAAATCTTATTTGGGCTGTTACAAGCAAAAAACAACTCGGATCAACAAAATTAAGTATATGTCACGGCACACTAATATGCCACCACAACAAAGAAATTTGAATGTGAAAGCAATAAAGTTTGCAATTACAACACAGTGCTATGACAAATACTTACTTTTGTTAGTGCAAAAGAAAAATACGTTGCATTAACAAAATAAGCATTCGTTCCAACGCATTTATTTGTTAATACAACAAATAGATGTGCTCTTGGTAATAGTAGTTTGCCCTCCAAGACAAGTTGTTGTGTTTTGACAAATACACACTTTTGTTGCGCAATGCAAACACAAATGTTATATTAACAAACTAAACATTTGTTACAACACACTCAATTTGTTGGCGCAACAAATAAATGTGCTCATGAAAACAACACATTTTGCATTTAGAGTTAAACTGATGTGTTATCACAAATACTTATCTTTGTTCACCCAACAAATGTACAATTAAGATTTTTTTTATATGTCAGAACATACACTTTGTTGACCGTATAACTACAAAAAAAAATTTGTTGTGATAAATAAAATTTTGCTCTTACAAGTTATTTTTCTGAGTGTAGCATTTCGTAATGCCATAGTAGGATTCCTATCCTTCGAACTGGGTCCTTGAGCCTTCTTTTGCGAGGTTATCAACCCTTTCGTTTCCTGAGATTCCCGCATGCCCTGGCACCCACAATAGTATTACCCTATTGTTCTCTGCCAGTTGCTTGAGGGATTGTCTACAGTATTGCGCTTCTATGCTCTCAATCTTGAAGGATTTGAGCATTTGTAGTGCCGACTGGCAGTCTGCAATACAGATCCTTACCCTTTGCATACCTCTTCGGATACATTCTTCGGCACATAGGCCTATAACAATTATTTCCGCCTGAAGAATGGTCGGGGTGTGGCACAGGGCCATGGCTAGCTCGTAGTCTGGCCCCTTTATGCCAATTTCTGCTTCTTCGTCCATTTTAGACCCGACAGTATACCACACTGAGAACGTTTTTCTTATTTCTTCTAATTTGAGACTTAAACTTTGTCGGTGATCGATTTCGACCATGCAGCTTGTCGCAAAACCATATGACCTGCTAATCACGTCCTTCTGCATTCCTAAGGCCTTTGGGTAGGCTGTTTTTTAAGACTCCCAAGTGGCCGATCATATCCCCTGGTATGTGTTTGTACCAGGTGATTCTTAAGGCGTCTATTGCTGCTTCTCTTCTCACATGCAGGTACAGGGGAGTGCGATTCAGCATCGTCTGTAGTGCTTCGGTGGGGCAGCTATTAGCCGCCCCTGTGATACCAAGGCAGGCTAGTCATTGTAGCCTGCGCAGTTTGCCTTGGGTTACCGTCTCTGTGGTTTTTGTCCACCAAAGAACTGATCCATAAGTGATAATTGGCCTAATCACTGTTAGGTACAGCCAATGTATCATTTTGGGTTTTAATCCCCATTTTGTCCCAAAAAGCCTTCGACAGGACCATATTGCCTTTGCGGCTTTAGCAAGGACTGTGTCAACGTGGTTTCTCCAGTTTAGTTTTTGATCCACGCTGATTCCCAGATACTTGACCTTTTTGGAGAGGTTTATTTGTGTTGCATTCATAGTGGGGGGCCTTAGATTCAGCATCCTTCTTTTTGTGAATGGAACAACAGTAGTTTTATTTGAGTTAACATTTAAACCCTTGTCAGCACACCATCTACTGATTCGTGTCAAGGCACTTTGCATGCGATTAGACAGTGCCATCATACTTGTCTCTAACCGTGAGTACGAGGTCATCTGCGTAACCTTCAATGTCCTAACCTGCCTCCGACAAGTCAGCCATTAGTCCGTCGACCACCAGGGACCACAGTAGGGATGAAAGGACCCCCACCCCTCTTGTTGGCAGCCCCTGACTGCATCCACGGTGACTGAGACGTGTCCAATGGTAGCCGTAATTATTGGTTCTCGCGACATTGATTGTATCCACTTTTGGGTAGAGGCTTCCAAGCCTCTTAGCTCAGTGGCCCTTTCTATAAAACTGAAGGTTGTATTGTCAAATGCGCCCTCTAGATCTGAAAAGGCGCATTTTCCATAGCTTTAGGGTTTTTTCTATGTCCTCTACTAAGGAGTGAAGAGCATCTGATGTGGATTTGCCAGCTGACAGGTAAACTGGTTTTTGTGTAGGAGCATCGTCTCCAGGATTCCGTCCTTAATGTGTCTATTAATGATTTTCTCTCTTCTACCTTTGAAATAAACACCACGTTAACTTTCCTCCACGCTTTGGGTATGTGGCGCAGCATGTAACCTGAGCGGAAGATGGATTAGGATGGGAAGAAGTTCGTTCACCCTTTCTGGAGTAAGGTGGCAAAGATTCCATCTTACTCTGCGGCTTTGTATGGCCTAAATCCACTAACCGCTCAAATTATTTTGTTAGGTGTGAAAATCTTTTTGGCAAATCTCTTGCTCTTCTTAGTTCGGCGATTAACCGCCCTTACTTCTTCCTCAAGAGACTCATTTTACCGAATTATATGTTACCCCGGGAAGTGGCTGCTAAGAGTACAAATTCCATGCCGTCCTGCGGGGTTTTGGTATAATCTCCATTGGGCTTTCTCAACTCTCATGATCTCCTTTTAAACCTTCTCAGTTCTTTGTGGTACTCAGAGAGGGCTTTGTGGACCAGAGATCTGCAAGTTATTGTACTGTAACTCGATTATGAGAAGCTTTGTCACCTGTGGTACCTATTATTTTTCCTTAACAAGTTGTTCTTACAGATGATTTAGAAAACTGTAATTGTAGTAAATTGATTAACATTTACTTTACTTTGCGAATATCGTCGAAGGCCGATTTTATTTTTTAAAAATACGTGTCAAACTTTGATGCAAATTTTTATCTTCACTTGTCTTTTTCACTAGTTGGACCCCAAAAGGGATGCGCTTAAAAGTGACTTTAGTCAAAATAGCTTCATGCAACAGTAAAATTATATTTTAAATACTTACTTACTTTACGCCGTTCGAATATATTATATCTGCGTGGGAGCTTGAAACACAGCATTTGTATTTGGTAATTCGACGGTTAAATCACACATACTGACCGTGCCGGTGTCGTAAAACGGATGGTTTTATGGAAAAGCGCACCGAAAGTCGTGTTGTTTGATTCTGTTGAGTTATGCCGGGCGCAGCATGACCGAGGAGAAGGACTCCGAACAGCGGGACGTTGGATAACCCCTCGCTTTACACCTACGGCATAATAAAATCAACTCCAATAAAACTGGCAAAGTGAAGATATAATACTCCTATATCACGGTCGTCTATTTACCATTAAACGAATACGTGAATGCTTAAGACACTGCTTGTTGCTCGGGGGGTATTAAAAGCGAGTCAAGGTGCGTTGATATTGTACGAAACAGGAACGTTATTTTTAGAAGTTGATTTTTTAGAGATGTCAAGTCACTTAATAATAAATAATTCTAGGAATGAGTATTATGTAATACTCATTCTTAGAATTACTATCGCTATTACTATTGTAATAAATTGCCTTCAAAAGCAAATGATTGAGTCAGAAATGTTTGATTAGTGAGTGGGATAAATTTATTTGTAAATCCGCTTTCCTGTCACCACTGCATCAATACTAAAAAATATCTGCTGAAAGACTAAATGCTAACCGATTTATGATGCTATTTATTCTAGAAAGGGACACCTAATTGCTTCCTAATTGCTCTGGCACAATTAATTATAACGCAATTAAGCAATTAGAGTCAAATGAAAAATGGAATAATACTAGAATAGGATATGGAAAACTAAATATGAGTGAGAGAACATAGAAGTGGAACACAGAAGACAATAGGTTTAAGAACATGGTAATTAGAAATAAGGAAAGGAAACACCAGGCAGATACACCCAAGAAAAGAGGACAATGGGCAAACTAACAGATGAAACAGGGCGAAACAATGGTTACGAATAAAGGATAATAGGAAAAATAAAAACGAAAAGGTGGGGTGCATGGAACATTCTTTAACTAGAACTGGAGATAGAAAAAATTATCTAATAATAATAAATGATCAATATTAAATGAACAATACTCCAATAGAAATAATTAGTTCCACAATGTCTAACGCAGCATCATTTAGCTATGGAACTAGTCACTTTGTTCCCTCTTGCTTAGTAACTTCTAATCCTTACCCCGTAGCAATTTATCAGGTGTAGCTTTTTGCAATATATCTAAGAATAATAGTACTACTACGAGATGGCATTTAAAATTATACTTTCAAAAAAATTGAGTAAATTTTTTAAATTTTAAAATTGTTAATCGCAGTGGGAAATATCAACGGAAGGGTTGGATAGTTCATATTTTTAAGGAAGTAAACTGTTTTGATCAGAGTGAAAACAGGATACGAGGTGAACAATGATCTCTACCTAGTAATCACAAATATGAAAATAAGCACAAAAAATGTTTACTTGTTTGCTGGAACGCATGGTGAATTGGGGAAATAGTGTAATAAATTAGAAGAAAAATAATAGCTGTGGCGCAATTATTTCGGAAATAATAAAAATGAGACCTGTTATCAAGAATATAAGAACAAAACAGAAAAATTAAGTAGCTAGAAAGAGGCGAAAGTTAAGCTTATTATGTGGAAAGAATTTGGAATATGAATAAACAGAGAGGCCGATGGTAAGCCTATCATGTTATATTGTACACTTAGAGGTTTAAGAAAATAAAAGGAGAGCACTCAGGAACATTCTCAGTGAAGAAAATAATACCGTTGACTATGTAGATACAAAAATGAAAACATGTTTTCATTTCACATGTCAACATACCTACCACACTTCGTAAGATGGCATACGCCACTTAATAGTAAATAAATATCAATAGATACGACAATGAGTTAGTTAAAACCACTCACTTTAGTTAAAGTGAGTTAAAGCCACTCATTGGATGTAAATGCTAAATACTAAGGATGGGTCTTTCGATTGCCGCGTTTTTTATGGAATTCTTAGTGGCTTAAGGCCTTAACACTCATTCTGTTCACGGTTCAGAGCTACCAGACCGATTAGAGATCTTTGTCACCTGTTAATAGCTATAAAATATTAACGCACACTTTGGAAACTGACACTTTGCAAAGCTAATACATGTACAAAAGCAGGTTTGTTAAAAAGTTTGTAACTTGCGACACTGCAGAGTCTGCTAATTCTACTTTCGTTTTCCCCTTCCCATAATAGTACCAGTATTATCATACTGGTGTCAAAATCCGCACAAAAGCAACAATACCAAGCGATGAAATGGATAGAAATACAAGAAAACTAATCATAATAGCAAGAACGATATTGTCAATGATATTGTTCAACTTTAGACGCTATACTTAGCAAATGCAAATCGAAATCGGAAGGAACAATATTTGATACTTAACACCACTAGCCCATGCGCATGATGAAGGGTAGAATTAGGCATACGTTTACGCTTACAATTGAAACCTAATGAAGCTAACTTAATGGATATCGAGAGCCATTTATGGAAATAAAAGAAAGGAGATATACAAGAAGAACAGATTAAGAAATATTGTAGCAGCAATCAAAAAGAACGATAAATACCAAAACAAAGCACAAGATGGTCATTTAAAATACGCAATATAAATAGAACCACAAAGTTGATACTGTAGGTAGCACCATTTGGAAAAAAAGAAAGGTAGGCCAAGAAAATATGGTTTTACAGTGTAAAACCATATTTTATTTTAGATTTAGAAAAGTTGAAAGGCATCTAGTAATCTTTCTCAATCTATCGGTCATGGCAGAAATTGGGTCGTGTTAAATTTTGAATGAATCACGTCAAAGCGAGGATCTAGCGAAGTGCTCAAGATCTAGTAAAGAATTATTCAATTACTTTTAATAATTTAATAATTCTAGAACAAATTTTGATACCATACGCCTCATGCTCAAGACATGCTTGGCATAAGTCAAATGATATATCAATATCTTCAGCACCCTCTATGGTAGGGATTCGGCGATTATCCATAACCATTTTCTTTACTTTTTCGACATTGTCATTGGTTTATCATATATTCATGTCTTCACGGCTCCCTTGAGACAACACTTATGTCTTCCATTAGCAGACCCGCGAAGAGACCCTGATGAAAGACTGAGATGATGAAAGAAAGATGAGAGCGACGAAAGACTGTAAGTGTTTCATCCCTCCTGATGATGATAGTTTGTTCGAGAAATGTACGTCGAGCAAGTATTTTCCAGTTTTGGAGTAAGTATTTTTTCGAGCAAGTATTCGAAATTAAGAAAGATTTACATTCGTCGTTGCAACGACATCAGTTTGACTTTTTTATTTGTTAAAAATAAAAAATTGTGGGAGTGTAATACGCATTTTTTGAACGGTCAAATGAGAGGATAATTTTCAAAGAGATGAGAGTGAAATACCATATCTCAGTGGTAGAGTGGTCGCCGTGAAATCGGAAGGTTGTAGGTTCAAATTCTGGTAGGGATATGATTATTTCCTTTATTTATTAAAGAATAAAAATTACAAAGAATTTTACATTTAAAGTTCTGACCTTTAAATTTTCAAATGTATTAAAAAACACTACAAATTCCTTTTAATGGTACACAAAGTGGTAAATTCAATTAGATGTACTTTAATAATTGGGTCTAATTACTTGTTTAACACGTTCCGTGCGGACCCTTACGTTCCTACCAAATTCACCAAGCTAAGGCTCATGCCTGATAAGCGTCCTCCGCACGGAACGTGTTAATAACATACAAATAAATTATGCCACTTGTGATGAATTTCCTTCTAGTTCCACAAGTCGTCAACGATTTGTGGAACAAGTCGTATCCAAATATTTAAAGAAATAGCAACATTTCTTTGGGTTCTCATAACGAAATTCAATTAACAACTAAAGTACTAATGTATATTTATTGATTTATTCCTACTCTTGCTATTATTTATATGCATGTAGTCAAGTGATAGTACGCGACATTCATTATATGTGCATTGATATGAAATAATCCAGAGTCAGAAAAGCTTATGAATAAATTTCAACAGTTTCATAAACAGTTAATAGTGAATCAATTGTTCGACAATCTTCACGTGTAAGCAGTATTGCCAAATGTACTGCTAACTTCATCAGGAGGATATGTCGAGTATTAAAACGGTATTGCTGTGGTTGAAGTCTTTGCTAGTTTTAGTGAGAAGAACTTTTTGATGTAATTCACAATCCCTCAAGCGCACCTTTTTATATCTACGAATAAGGAGGATATTGCTGGTAAACGAAATCCTGCATCACCAGTATATAATAAGAAAAATTTACGCACTGTATATGTGCGTCAACATTCCATTATTTTTTCCGCATATTAACTTATTTAATTTACTTATTTAATTTAATTTACTCTATTCATTACATTTATTTTATACAAGTTTGCTGTTTGTTCGTGGACATTTCGGCTAATTATGAAAGATTTTTTACTATTTGTTGACACAAGCAAATAAATTGACCGCCCGACTGAAAAACTACGAGAGACCATCGATGACTTAAAGGCGGAGTAGTTATCGTGAAAGCAGAAGGTTCGAATTACTAGTTACAAGTTACATTCGAACTTCTGACATTTCTTGTGTTGCAATAAACTCTGCAAGATGCCGTTTGCCCTGCTAAATTGAGAGTTGTTTCGATTTTGAAGTTTCATTTTCTAGCGCAACACAGTTTTGATCAAAACTGGCCGTTCTGTTGTTCATTTTTTTTTGCAGAATGTAGAGTTTTTAGAGAGAATTTTCTACTTATCGTCATAGATATGTGATAAATCAAAAATTACGAGTTGGTAAGGTACCTCTAATCAACAATAATCATGATTGCCTTACAGTTCTAGTATGTCCCGCGCAAACCGACTGACTACTTTCGAGCTAGCCAATCTTAACTCAGTAACGAACAATTTCGAACGAGTGTAAGTGCATTGGTCACTGCAATGCTCACTGCTCACTGATAACCATAAATCAGAATGTGGGTACTTTCTAAGGTTCTCTTCTCAAAAGTAGTAAAATTGAACCAAAATTCATCCAAGAAGTAAAATATGAATTACTTTGCAGTGTTTGTAGTGGCAGATTTTTCCGAAAATTGTCCTTTTCAACTGCAAGATAATGAGAAGGCTGTGCAATCCGCCAGTCACCAATTCCTCTGCTCACACTATATAAGTGTGATGTCCAATTGCTAAATTGTAATCATCTCGCACAGTGAGATGCACAAAATACTACTATTCATTCGTTTTAGAAAATCTACCTTTCTGACGGTGCAGTAAACCAGAAATTCAATATTATGATAATGATGCAATAATTTGAAGTGAACGACATACCAGTTGAACGACACTTTTTCGCCTCTTTTTAGAGAAAACGTCCATATGACGACTTGGCCATAACATATTTCATGATTAAGAAATCCACACACAAATGCAACTACGTGTATCGGCCGCGAAGCATATTCTTCGAATAAACTTTTAATTCGCAAGAAAAGATAATAAATTCGAATATTTATAACATGCCTTAAAGACGACTTAAAGAAGCCTTAAAGATGCCTTAAAGATGCCTTAAAGAAGTCGGCGTCCTAAAAAATCCACAAAGGTGACCTGCATAACGGCAGGATAAGCAACTCAAACCATGGCCTGAAGCCAGCTTCAAATTAGTTAGGGGAATTGATGTTCCTAAACCCAACATTTATGTTGTTTATATACCAAACGATAGCCCGGCTAATCGACTATCGGTGGAAAAGTACAGAGCACGTATTATGTGCCTGCCCAGCATTGGGAAGAATTAGGTTTCAGGTCTTCGGATATATCCACCTAGAGTCTAGCTGACCCTAACTCTTTACCAAGAGCAGGATTGGAAGGTGAGTCATAATATAGATGTGAGCCACAATAGACCTATGGTCGCAGTGGAGGGCGGTATAAGCTCACTCACGTTTCGAGCCTAACCTAACCTAACCTAGGGTTCATCACTCCTCCAGTATTTTGTGGCTGCAAACCATTTCCGTTTCACGCACGCGTGTAAGTGTTCTTGTAAGTGTAACTGTCGACCTTCTACAGTTTGACAGTGGGCCAGACGAAAAACTGCGTTACTTGGTCGGTGCGTGACTTGTTCAATAATTCGTAATCGCAAGAAGTTGAGATTTTGAGGATTAATTCTGTACACACTGTTTTTCAAATAACCCCAGAAGAAAAAGTCCAAGGTAGACAGGTCATCCGGTGATCTGGCCATTCGATTGCTCCCCTTCTTCCTATCCATCTTTCAGGAAAAGTGTCGTTTAGAATATTTCGCACTTGTGATCAAAAATATGAAGGAGCACCGTCCTACTGAAATCAAACTGAATCAAAATCTGAACCGAAAAAGTTGCGAAGAGTTGGTACAATATCGCCTCGGAGTATGGCCTCGTACCTTTGGGAATTGTGAATAGTCAGAAAATAACATGACTTATTTTATATGATACGACCATGTTCTTTTTCTTAAAATACTCTTTTATTGAATAAAATACTCTCTCCACAATTAAATCTTTAAAAGGTTGACCGAAACAAATGTGGACGAACAAGAGTTATGAAATAATTTATACGATCGGTTTTGAATCTGGTGAAGGAAAAGTATTTCCCCGCTGCGATACTCCGTAAATACTACACACTATCGTTGACGATTTGACACCCAAACGAGTGTCTTGGATAGCATTACTCTTGATAATGCAAGGGTACGGCGATTATGTCGAGAGGTTCGAGATTTATTTAATGCTAAGTTTCGGCATTAAATAAAGGGATTTCTGCAGCCACTATACAGAAAATATGTAATCATTTTCAAAATACAGGATGCGTCAAGGATCGGCAAAGATCGGGTAGGCCGAAGATCTCTACAAATGAAAATATCTCGATAGAAATATTACAATCATTTTTAAAACACCCCCACATCTCTGCACGAAAAGCTGCCCAGGTTCACGACTGTAACTACAAATCTATTCTGCGAGTTCTCAAAAATTGCAAATTTCTCAGACGAGGCTACACTTATGTTAGACGGTTCAGTAAGTATACACAACAGTCGATATTAGAGTCAATCCATCCGCATTGAATGAGAGAATCCAAAAACCAATATCCACAAAAACTAAATGTTTGGGCTGGAATAGTTGGGCAGCACATAGTACCCTTTTTTACTTTCTCTTACCGGTAGGAATAAAGAAAGTATTGCAATCGCAAAAAAATCAATGTCAAGATTTTAATGGATCTTGACGAATTAGGCTTTTTGTAGCCTATCTATGCTATTTTTGGTGGTTGGTCCATCCGTCCGTCCGTCTATGGTTCATTTATCTCCTGCCATATTAGACTGAGTAAAACAATATTTTACATACAAATTAATTATTATATAATCTGATCACAATAAGGATTTCGAAAAAATTGTATAATAATATAATAATAATATAATAATATGGTTGAGTAACAACTAACCTAAAAATTTGTTGATTTTTTTACAACTTTTTATAATAAAATATAGTTTCATAATCTATCTAAAATTGCCAGTAAAAAACTATAAGGATAGTACATGCTTAAAATCAACATTTCTCAAGTTATAAGCATAATTGATAAAAATACAGTCATATTGGGCAGGAGACCAATTCGTTCTAATCTCGAGTATTGCTTTGTTTAGAAACAAATTTTTCAAATAAAGCTTGCATGACATCGAACTCTTCACAATTTGAAACAGTTTCTGAATACACAGGGTATTCGGTTTATTTTAAAAACTATCCAACTTCAGGTTTTTAAGTGGAACACCCTGTATATTATTACATTTTTAAAGTCCTTATAAGATTTAAGGATCACTTTAATTATTATATATTAGTTGCAAATTGTACCGTTTGGGCGTTATTTCGTATTTTTGAAAAAACGTGACAGCTGTGAATGCACAATTTTTCTTAGAACTGTTATTGTTCTTTTTAGAAAAAAATATTTCAAATAAAAGTTGCATTACAGGGTGTTCAGTTTATTCTAAAAACTAGTCAACTTTAGATTTTTAAATGGAACACCCTGTATATTGTCGTATTCTTCAAGTCCGTATAAGATTTAAAGGCCACTTTAATTATTATACATTAGCTCCATATCATATTACATTATATTATATCGTTTGGGCATTATTTGGTATTTTTGAAAAAACGTGCAGTTGTAAATGCAAAATTTTCTTAGAACTGTTATTCTTTTTAGAAAAAAATGTTTCAAATAAAAGTTGTATCGCGTCCAACTCTTCACAATTTAAAACTATTTTTGAATATACAAGGTGTTCGGTTTATTCTAAAAGCTATGTAACTTTTACAGATTTTTAAATAGAACTGTATATCAATATTTTATAAGTTTTTATAAGAAAATGGTATTTAATATCAAGTTAATAATTAACTTGATCAATGAATATAAAATTTATATGTTTATATAGTCAATATAAACAACAAGTACAGTAATAAAAGTAAAATACTGCAACTGCATATACAATTACTTTACATTTTAGCAATCATTACAGCTGACATGATGCCGTAAGTCAAGGAAGCCCCCGGCTTCTGTCTGAACTATCGTTTGATAGTATTCGCTTCACGGTTTGCTTCTTCTTCTTGCTTTGTTGGCTTTTTTCTTTAATCTGATTACACGCAGCAACTACTGTTTTATGTTTTCATGGTGTTCGTTATTGAAAGTTGATTTGTTGTTCTTACCTTCATTATCGTTCATATTTCATCACGGTATGATGAAGTATGAACGATAAAATAAATAATATAATTATAATTATATAATATAATATATAATTATAAACATAAAATAAAACAAAAATTGTTTTATGACAAGAAATGCTTGAATATTACAGATTTAGAGGAGAAAATTTCAATTGAAAGATCATCAATATGTATTGGCTAATATGTTTAGAACTAAAATATAAGTATCTAGCTCATTACTAAAATGTTCAAAAACATAAAGAAAAGCATTTAAACAAGAAACAGTATAGAAATCAAAAATAGAACACAACACATTACTGCTCAAGAAAGATAGCAAAGCAAAGTAAATGACAATAAAGGAACCGCTTTTTCCTTTGTACTTAGGAAGAACATAAAATGCTAATTACAGCCATGTTGATGATTAATATAGTAATTGAAAAGCTGCTAACTGCTCAGACATTTGCAAAATACATGACTACCACTCAGCCACATTGTTATCCTTGTAATTGGAAGGCATGAAGGAGCTATTTCATCAGCCCACCAAAATGCATTAGACACTATCTGTGGGTGGTGTGAGCAGGAACAACTGAGCATGAACCCCCACAAAACAATGCTTGGACCGTTTACAAAAAGGGGGAAACTGACGATGCTCAGACAACCAATTGTCAGGAACACAATTATTCCATTTGTTGAGGAGGCAAAATATCTGGGTGTTATCCTTGACAAGTCACTCACATGCAACGCTCATTTGGATAAAGTGATCCAAAGGGCTAAGCTGCCTTTGTGGTCATGTCAAATAAACCTATTGGCTGTATGTGACACTGATCAGACCTATGATAGCGTACGACTCGTTTGTATGGTGGAGGAAAACTGCTCAACGTACAGCCGCGACTAGCCTAAATGGCCTGCAGAGGCAGGTCATTTAGCTCTAGATCAACGCCCCTGGCTGTAATGGAAGTCGTTCTGGATTTACAATTCCAGAACGACTTCCATTAACGACTAAGGTTTACGTATTTTTTTATACGTGTCCTAAAACCCCTGGGGCGAGTGATAATGGTTACACATTGAGGAAAAAGTATTCTCTTGTATTTTGAAAACAAAAACTGCTATCGAAATGTGGTAAATACAAACTAATATTCATCTTTGGACAAATTTCTATTGATATATTGCACATATACCAGAAAAGTTAAGTTGGGTAATCTACCACTAGTTTTTTTAAATAATCGAAAATCTACCCTATCAATTTTGCCAGCGTTAAGTTTACATATAATACGTTTAAAAATATTAGTTACGTGTTGTTTCTTATTCTCTGCAGACCACTCCCTGCGAAGTTACGGTGAATATTATATACCCTCTTTCCGTAAGAATAACGTGATAAAACTGTCAGGCATTTAAAAAATACTTTGAATACTAGTTTACTTTTTGTAAAATGCTATTTTTATTCGACATATTGCTGACAATAATGAAAATCATGAAAAGAATGTTTTAAACACAAGGATTGTTTACACCGAGCACATGTTATAGCTATATCCCCACAAATATCACATGTTAACTTCTCACTCGAACACATCGAGTACACCTCCACTGGATTTCAAATTATTCTAGTCTCTCCTCTATATATCCACTTATAAACCATGCATATTTAAAAACATTGATAAATCGAGGAGAGGACAGTTCGTTATGCGTTTATCGTATTCTAAAGCCAAATACGTCAAGAGTCAAATGTTTAAAATTACTATCTGATGGAGCTACTTCACTAATAATGTCAGTATAATGACCACTCCAAGGAACCAATAATAGTAATGATTTGGATCCAGTATTTGGAAAATATACATTTCGTAGCCAATTCTTCATGTGTTCTGAAGTTAGCTTTTTAGACTTTGATGTCAAAACGAATATATCCGCAGATGTGATGGGCTGAATTGTGTAGATATCACTTTTTTATGGAAAATTGTGCCAGTTTTTGAGCAATATCATTTCAAATCAAAAGTACTGGTACAGCAATTAATCAAAGTAGCCCTGACGAATCAAAGTTACTCTGATTAGTTACTGCTTATAAATAATTTTTAGAACATTTTAACTTCAGCAAATTTCTCTCTCCAATAACAGTTCTTACGGGAATTGTAAGTTATTTACGCAAGGTTGTAGATAAATTATGATATATTTCAACCATATTTTGTTAATAATATTTTTTCATTTCTTGAAGACCAGTCCGCCTTTTCATGATCTCGCGTTATTTTTAATTCCTCACATAACTCAGTGGTGTATCAGAATTTTTATTGGAGAACAATATGGTTTGCAAAGTTTTGCAATAACTCATTAATGTAAAGGTAAACATTTTATTAAAAAATATTTAAAGAATTATAGTTCCGTATTGCGTTTTTAATTTCTACTCGTTTAATTCGTTTAAATTTATATACTGAAATTAATCTTTTCTCATTCGGTTTCTAGGAGATGAAATGAGTGAAAATATTTCAAGAATTTTTGCACGTTTGTTTGCTTTTTCTTTTACGTTGCCCAAATCGTTACTAAATTAATTAACTCTCTGAAATCGTTTTTAATGTTAAATGTCTTAATTTTTTTCAAAATATACCGTTTATCTGAAGATCCAGAAAAGGGTGTGCAGTTATTGTAGTACAGAAAGAAATGAAACTGATTATTTTACGGTTATTTATATTCGTGTTTATAGGCATTTGCATGCATTTTGAATTTATTTAGAAACTCCTATTTAACTTTTTCAGGTGTTGAGTTCGCCAACTCATTTTTAATCAATTTCAGTACATATAATTATTTTCAGTACTAATCAGAGATAGTTCAATGAAATCAATTTTAAACCGTTGTCAAACTAAACAATTTAGTTTGTCAAATAAATTTAAAAAAAACTCAATTATTTCCTTTATACAGTTACGATCAAAGCTCTCTGAAGCTTAAATTTTATGATGCTATTGTTTTTATTATTTATTTATTTTTTTGATGGTCTGAGAATGCTTGTTACGCACCACCCAGGGCCCTGTTCCCGAAGTGTCGGACTCGCCTAATTCATTCTGAATAGGCCATACCGACTAAACTCAGTTCTTGTTATTAGTTATTACTATTGTTCTTGTTATTAGTTCTACTTATATAGCAATGACAATACTGGTTTAAGGCGCTACTCAATACAGCGAGTGATCACACGGCACGGAAAGACTTGGTTCAAAAGGTTCTTGCCAGCTAGGAAGCGACACCGCTCCCTTCAGACGATCTACTGACTACGGCCGGGGATGTTGAGCTAATCATACATACATTAGTTCTACTTGATGTGTACTCTACTATTCTACCGTAAGCTGTTGTTCAAAATTTACGATTTTGCTCAATTTTAATCTAGTTTTCGTTTCTTCTCAAGATGTAAAGTTATCCAATATAAACTAGATTATTCATGAATCTAATATTGAATGGGATTTAGAATAACATACTTATGACTTTTCTTAAAGAAAATTCTTCAGCGAAAATAATACACACTATTATATCTGATAATGCAATGTGGGCAGTATATATAGCTCGTATTAAGCATAGCCGTCCGTTGAACAAAACAATACAACGGCAATGAGATAAAGTGGAGAACACAGCGAATGCTAACATAAGTATACCACTGCACACGTAGAGATAGAGCCGGTCACATTTGAAATACTATGAAATCTGTAACTACGATAAAAATTCCAAAGTAAATATTACCACGTTGTCTTCACGTGAATGCGCAGACAATAAAACAATTCGGAAAATGAAAATAAATATAAATATTATACATAATAAATTTAATTACAAACATAAAAAATAAGTATAAAATAAAACAGAAATCCAAATCAAAAATCAAAAAATAAAAGAATTCTAATGAATAATCAAAAATAACATAATTTTTTAAAATATATTTGAGAAAGACCACCCTGGGCAGCTAAACGATATTACAAACCTATCATAGAAATGCTTGTTATGTCGGCAAACATTTCAGCTGTGATAACGCTAGCTACTTGTACCACTCGAATTGAATTTAAACGTTTGAAAATAAATAAATAAAAGTGATCGCTGTAGGCTAGGTGTATGCTATTTAGCCGTGTGAAACTAACTTTAAAAAGCATACCGCGACACTCAACAGATGCAATATTACTAAACGATGAGAGAGAAGAAATTGGCCACTCCCAACAAACTTCCTTCTCTTTCTAACTTTACTGGTTAATTCATTTTGTAACTATCTTTATATATTGTACAGCATTTTCTAGATCACATCCATATGTGAACAAACCTTTAAGCAGCATAACATCTCGTCTGCGGTAACTGTCTCTTGCCACCCGCCAACTTAATGCATCCCGTTTTTTAAAAGGCGCCCTCTAGCGAGTGTCCGCTAATATTTATTGATACGCTATAATTGAAAGTGGCCCTTGGTGGCCGTAAAATTATTTTTATTGAATTTGTCCGCGCGGTGCATTGTATTCTATTCCTGTTTTTCCAGTTAGTGTTCCTTTTCTCATTCCGTTTCCGACTGCGGCGGCATCATTATATTCCGTACAATATGTACATGAAAACTGCTGTTTACGAAAGACAAATCCGACATTTTTAGTTTGACAACGGGCATTTACATGTTAACAAACCAGTTTATTTTAGTTTTATTTTCCCTTGCCTCTACGATATAAAAAAATATTCCAAACAAGTTTTACGTTGACATTTTAATATTTTGTGCAAATCATTTGTTACATACAAAATTTATTACAATTATTTATTACAACAATTTATTAAATTTGTACTTACTTGTACATGTCAATGCTTTCGGTGCCCTAGAAGACGCCCCAAGTCATAACGTCTTTATTTATTATGCGATTTATATACACGGAATTAGATATTCATTCAAGTGTTACTGAAATTCCAACTACTTCTCAGTTGGTCTACTACAGTTCTCGAGTTATAAGCATAATTAAACCAGGGTCAAATGTAAGATATTATTACATCGTTGTAACTGGTGGTTGTAAATTTTACAATTAACGCTGGTTAACAATAAAGGAGTTGTTAACCAGCACCAAACCAAATTTCTGCACCTTAGAAAAGTACGTTATAACAGTATAATTGCAAATTACACCAATTGATTATATTGAATGATGATTGCTTCCAATAACTTATAAAAAGTAATTACGAATCAATTAAAGATTTGCATTTATAATAATAACGGTTTATCAAAAAGGCTAATATAGAAATAATACTCTTCTGGCTGTCTTAATGTATAATTTGCCTGAGAGAATTATAAAATAAATTAGAAACGTAATGTAGGTTTATAAAGGTTAGTAAATTAAATTTCAAATGATGTTAGTTGTAACTGAGATGCCTCTAAAAAATATTTAAATTTATTTTATAATGAAATGGAAGAAACGTGAGAAATGAGAAAAAATGTTATGTTATATTAGCTACTTGTTTAAACTGTTACTTGTAGAAAAACTACAGGACAAGCGGTGCACGTTTATCAGGAACGTAAGACTCGATTCAGTAAGATATAAAACAGAGAGGTGAAAAATCTTGTAAGGAACATAGCTACTATTAACGGATATGATAGGAATTTAGTAGATATGTTAATTAATCGCCATAGATATAAGAAAAATTTGTATGACACCACGTTTTTTCAACAGGAACAACGAACTGAAAAATTCATTTCGCTGCCTTTCTCTCAGTTCACTAAGGGCTTTCCTAAGAATTTCAATAACGTGAGCATGAAATTAGTTTTTCAGTCCGAAAATACATTAAAAATATTGTTGGGTAATCCTAAAGATAAAATAGATATTTTGGAAAAAAGTGGAATATACCAAGTTAGCTGTACTGATTGTGATAGAAAGTATGTTGGGCAAACTAGGTCAGTCAAAACAAGGTTCAAAGAGCACATGGCTCACTTAAAATATGGTCGTACAGAAAAATCTAGCGTTGCCGAACATGCCTTCAACAGCAACCACAGGATAAGTGTAGAAAATGTAAGACTGCTTAGAAATGTATCCAACAATAAGTTGCTGGATGCATTTGAAAGCAGAGAAATTGTTAAATGTAGAAATAGGTTTAATAAAGACAGAGGGCCCTTGTGTAGTTTGATAGACTAGGTTTAATAGATTTAGAGGAAACGCTGGACGAGTGGCGGTTGTAAAGGATAGAGCCAGGGGCTCTGTATTCTTAGGCTAGATAGCACATGGGCGGGAAACGCTCTACGTGTGTCGAGCATCCTCTCTACAAATTTTGGCGTAGTGGTGACTTAGTTTTACATTGTAAAATGTGCTCCTAAAATTTGGCCAAATTGTTCTGTTACACTCTACATATTTAAATTTTACAAAAGTAATTTTAAGGACTCCACAATGAATATCACCCAACAATACAAAAAAATAAAAAATTCATGAGCAATAGCTCATAAAAAATCAATAATTAACAAAATAGAATTCTATAAGTTGCTGATAAATCAAGATAATTTTAAAGTAGAATTTAATGTCAGTAACAAAGTGGAATTATGTTCATAATTAAAAATATCAGTAACAGACTTACAGGCATATTATGTTCATCAGCAAACTTTTGCGCTAAATTCGTATTTACGGCATTAGGCAAATCACATTTATTACCGACTAAAATTCTTGGAACGTCAGAAAAACTGTGCGTATCCACCTCATCAATCCACTGTTTTAACGAATTAAAAGAAACTCTGTTCGTAACGTCATACACGAAAACTACGGCGTGCACGTTACGATAATAGTGCTGTACCATGGCCTTTCTGAACCTCTCTTGGCCCGCTGTGTCCCATAACTGTAACTAAAAGGATTCGTTACTTTAATTGCTGTTATATTCAATAATACCTTGACATCTTCTCCGTCGATGTTGAGTATTCGTTCCCTGAAATCTACACCAATTGTCGCTTCTGCAGTGCTTAAAAAATCTCCTTCGCAAAATCTGTAAGTTAACGAAGTTTTTCCGACGTTCGAATCGCCCACAACAATAACTTTATACACTTTGATACTGTTTTCAATGTTATTTATTATAGTGTCGTTATTATTGACTTGCATGGCAGACATCACTACTTTATTATTAAAGAAATACGGTAAACTTAATTAGGATAATACATGTTTGTTCTTATGACAAATTTGTCAGCTGCGTGACAATTTTTTGGCATTTCTAGATTACAGAAATCTGTTAAGATGATTTCAAAACTTGTTAAATTACAAAGGGATTTTCTATATATTTCATTAGTTTTATTTAATGTTTGCAGTTATCTTCGTTTATCCAAAGCTAAATTTATTATTCAGATTATTCAGCCTTTTAGATTGCATATTAATGATTCTTAAATTTGGTATTCTCCTGCCGTACAAATGACTTACCTCCTAAGGTAGCTGCAGCAGGAATGTGGTGGGAGGCATGTGAAACACCTGTTAGTCAACTATAAAAAATGCAGGTTAGTGGTGAGATCAGCTTTAATTGAGCCAATATTCAATCATGGCCGAGAATACAGTAAAAAATGAATTGCTTGCACAGGAAAGCTCAATTACGGATAGCATAGCAGCTCCCGAGGCCAGGTTCGAGTGTCCAATTTGTTTGAACTGGCTGAGGGATCCAGTGCTTACTTCTTGTGGTCACAGGTTTTGCAGAAAATGCATACAGCCTTGGTTGGAGTAGGTATTTTGTAGTACTTTAGAGTAACGGTAATAAGTTTCGTTTTTTGATACAAGAAGAGAAAATCCAACTTGTCCAGTTGATAACATGAAGTTGAAAAAAGATCAAGATATCTTTCCAGATAATTTTACAAGAAGGGAGATATCGCAACATAGAACTAAATGTCCGAACATTGTTAGGGGCTGTTATGAAGAATTGTCGCCTTTGGATGTCGAAACGCATTTAATAATTTGTAAATTTAACCCACCTCAATTGCCAGATAACGAGAAGTTAAGATGTTTATTTGTCGATTGTGGTTGTGAAGAAAAGTTTGAGGACGAGCCTGAAAGACATAAACATCTTGAGAAAGATATGCAAAGGCATTTAGCGGTAAGTTACGCTTTCTCTTAATGTTAATGCTCCTTACTCCTTACTTTTACTTTTAGTTGATGTCTCAAACATTAAGCAAAATGGTAATAAGTAGTGCATCAACAAATTCCGCTTCTGCAATTGCACAGCAAGCAAATTTCTGGGACCCACCACCAAAAAGCGAACAAAATTCTAATTTTACTTCAAACGAAACTGTGGATACCCTGCTAAAATCTTTGTACGAGAAAATTGTAATTTTGGAGCAAAAAACCAGAGAACAGGATATTATCATCTCGAATATGTCCAATCAGATAGCTGCAACAAATTTGGCAATGTCCAAATTCGCATTGAGACACTGCAACGGTTGTTACTTGTGGTATATCAATGACATAAAGAATAAGATTAACACAATGAGGAATAGTCCACATACAATGTTTTATAGTCCAGGCTTTTATTCTTCACCAAATGGGTATAAGTAAGTATTGTTATTTATATGCTCTACTGGCTTACCAACATTGACATTAATTACAATTTTTACATTTACTAAGTATATATCTACTTATCAAGCTCCTTTTCTGAATTTGCTAAAGTGCTTAAAGAAGAACAAAGTTCTCTTGTAAGTAACTGGCACAAAATATGTTAAATCCACTCTCTTATTCACTAACTTAGTGGATATTAAAAGAAGTGAGAGTGAAAGTAATATAGTGATTATTTTAAGGTTGATTTAAGAAATTAAAAAAAATAGGTTTAGAAAATTTTTAGAAAAAATTTAGATAAGAAGGTATTGTCAGTTACCTTAGAAAATTCATTCTTCACTTTTAGAATAGTTACTAAAAATGTTACAAGTTTAGATTATCAAAAACCTAAGGTGCACATGGAAGGTTTTCAACATATAGTACAGATTTATATACAGATATTGTTTTAATTGATACAGTGATGTAAGACCTACAGTGCTTACACATAGAGAGATGGACACACAGACTAACTTGTGAATAGTTATTGCTTAGTCCAACTAAACAATTCTTAGTTGGACTAAGAATTGCTTATAGTTCCTCAAGATATTTAAAAACTTCAACTCAAATTTTATTTTCTCTGTACCTTATGGTTAAGAGAAAGTAATGAAAATAGAACAGAAACTACTTGAAATATTCTATACAATAAGCTTTTTGTTTTTTGTGCAATGGTTGAGAATTAATGAATCTGTGGGAGAATACATTTTATAATAGTTCTCATCAAGTTCCATTTAATAAATTGAAAATTGTTTATTGAAGGTTGAAAATCTGTCTCCTGTTGGTAAGCCAGTAGAACTTCATTTTTAAGCGTGAATTATTGAAAAAGTAAAACTTATCTTTAGGTTGTGTGTAAGATTCAATTTGTCGGCAAGAAACAATAGCTGCATAGCCGTTTTGGTTCATATGATGAGGACTGAGCACGATAACGCGTTAGATTGGCCATTTAGTGGCAGGATAACTGTATCGATTATACACCCAAAGTACAAATAATGACTTGGTTCGCACAAAGTAATTTATTTAATATCAATGTTTTAGTAAACCATGTAAAAATATAAAAGAAACTATGATGACGCGGCCAGAATTAGACGCTTTCAAGCAACCAATTCAAGATCTAAACACTAAAGGATTCGGATACACAGAATTCGCATCTCTGGAAGAAATAATAGAACAAGGATTCATCGACGGAAATCAGTTGTTAATTAAGGTCCAGGTCCAGCCAGTTTAGGTTTAACATTTAAATAAACGTACTGTTTTCATTTGTAAATAATAGTCATTTATTATTTCCATTTTAATTAAATAAACTTTGGCAGTTAACCCATAAAAAGAATAGAATAACATATACCTACAGTATAATTAATAAGTATAAGAGAATCGGTTAATAATTAAAACGTAAACAAAAAGGAACCGAGATATATATCTTAACGAGAGTATCACATGTGTGTAGCACTAATGAAAGTGTTAATAAAAAAAGTATGATTTAAAGGAATGTCCTATTATGGTAAAACTGAACAGTTTCTTTTTGGAAGATTCAACATTATTGGTTAACTGATTAACTTCTTACATTGGTACGTTTTTGAATTATTAAATGAGAGAAAAAACAAAAATGGAGTAACTGCCAGAAAAGATTGAAAACAGAAAAAGGAAACAGGTTATTCATCGATATGCGTTTGATAATTAGAGAGCAGGGGCAGCCCTAACGATTAGGTTCTGCGAAAAGACATCGAACACTGAGATAATTATTGCTAACACTCATACAATAAAACGTACTATAAAAATCACAAACACAACTGACATTATAATATCGATTTTATAATCTATTAAAGAAAAACATGTTACGTCTCTTCCTATAAACTTAAAAATGAATTTCTTTTTTTTTTGAGATTAATTTGAGATACATTTATACTTATCAACTATTAATTATATTAATTTACTTTTGTGTTAATATTAAAATACATATAATGATATATCACAACGGCGAATAAGCATACACTTACTAATTAGTTAATATACTCATTACTGTGAGGTGATTTGAATCTTATTTACACAGATTAATATTACAAAAAATATAAAAGTCAGTAATATGTATATAAATTGTTAAAAAAGAAAATGAAACGGTATGTATATATATATAGAAATAAAATATACTTTGCGCATAAATATAATTTACTACTTTAAATAACATATATAAAAATATAAATAATGACTGATTCTTATTATTTTTTGCCTTTCTTTTCTTTTTGTTCTGCGTTTATTGTCTATAAACAACTCAAAAATTATACGTGACTATACAAACTTTGGATAAAAACGGGCAATAAATATTTCTGTTTCACTGAAGACAAGCTTGGAGTTTCTCAATCCATTCTTGGGCTGTCGTAGCGTCCACTGCGCAGAAATTATATGTTCGTCTACTTGTGCGCAACTAAAACAAAATGAATAAAATAAAATTTCAAAATGCCAGGATGTCCAAATTCGCAGGTATGAAAGCCTGTGGCCAATCCTTTGCAGAGCGAGGTTACGAACTGTCTCAAGCATTAAAATCGACACTACTTACATCAAAGAAAGATTTGTCGTCAGTTTTCTTAGGAGCACCTGGTGTTGCTTGCGCTGACATTACTGACATAACTTCAGCCAGATCTAAGAATATTTGAAAACGTAGTATTAGAAGAGCAAAGAGACATGTTATGGAGAAATATTCAGCTTTACCTATATATCCTTTGCAGTGTGAATCTACCATAGTATCGTAATACCTCAGCTGATGTTTGATGGTATCCAAAACAAACCATCTCTGCTTCCATCCCTTGAGTAACGCCCCTCGTTTGTAAAGGAAGCCTTCATGTGTCCTATTTTCGGCTACATTCGAAGAAAACTGTTCGTAGAAGTGTTGGCTGGATGTTTGCCTGGCACTTCCCGAACTTACAGATCCATTGTCACCTCCGCTAACCGATATTGTGGTGTTAATCGCACTGTCGGTTACCGATTTGTACTTTGTGCAGTTTTTAGGAACCCTTTCTATACATTTTTCGTGGCAACTGTACCCGCAGTCAACACATCTCATTCCAGTCTAAAAATTTTAATAAAAGAAACAACGAAAACTAAAGAATCTTGTATATTATTATTGTTCATACTTTAACTGGGCCCCACAAGACACTGGAACAGTAATCACAATAAGTAGGCGTCGTATAATTGTATCTATCAAATCTGTGCGGGTGCGAGTAGACCAACGCTGCTTCTGCTGCGCCCACCATTTTTCCTCGCATGAGTATTTCCAAGGTTGACCGTTTGTGAACGAGACGTCCGTGAGATCTTACTAAAGCAGTACTGAACGATGCGTGTCTCTGCGATAAAAAATATGGGTTTTGTTTTTTTTTTGGAGGCTGATTTCTCTCATATGCATGCATTATCTTTTAATTTGAAGTGACAATCTCAGTGTCGAAAGATAAACCTTCAAAGAAGAAATTATAATCCATTTTCAAACGTTCTGTTCTCACTGGCCCGTAAAAGGCATGTGGATATTTTGAAAGAAAAATTATAAGTATATTAACAATAATAATCTATTTCAATTCTCTAAAAAAAGTAATACAAGTAAACAATTTCCAAATCTGTTATGTAATATAACTCATTGTCAATTTCACGATAATCAAAATAATTCAATTCAGAGTTTGACTAAGAATTTATTACTAGCCTTTTACTTACTTCCATATAATCCAAGGAAGGCTACATGATAATTTCCTCTAGTAATTAATGTGATGAAATTGTACAGCTTATATTGTAGACATTAATAATAAATAGTTTCATAAAAAAAATGGTAAAGATAAAAATACTTACTGTCAGAGAATCTGAACTCGGGACTTCCAATTTTTCCCATAACATCTTCCACTTTTGGGGTAAGTGACCCATTTCCGTTTCTAACTTGTGTATTTCTTCCAGCAAATGAGTGAAAGCATCAGGTACATTTTTGTTGACATTATCGTAACTAAAAAATAATATTGCCAGATGAACTCCACCCAAAAGGAAATGAAAATAAGTTACCCTATGGTTACTATTTTCCTCATCGATTTATTGTTAATTCCCTCTGCAGCTTCAATCTCTTCCTCCTGTTGCGTATCCATTTGTATAATTTCCGGATCGTAATTAGGTCCATGGGAGAGTTCCTCGTCAAGATAATACTGCCACAGCTCCAAGCAAGCTAAGTGAGATTGCGGCCTCAGTATGGGGTGTTCAAAGTCTGGAGTATACATAAAATTGAAAAATATCGGACTTCTCGCATGTTGCTTTTCGATGTAATCAAAAACGCTTTGGCCCAAATTGGTCCCTAACGAAATTCCAGCAATTCTGCCGCCTGGATAAACATTTTCGTCATCCGAACAAGTGTCCACACTTTTATGATGTGAAGTTAGCGATCCCCTTTTGTCTTCGACTGCCGCAACCCCGCACTCAACCCTCTCCAACTCGCAGTCAAATAGGAACGTCCGAAATCGACACGATACTGAATGGTAAGCCAGAAAACGCAAATAGTAGTCGTTGAATTCAAATGCCATAGGAAATTGTCTTTGGATCTAGAAAAAAATTGCATAAAGTGTGTGAAAAACTAAACTTTGTTACGTTATAATTATAAGATCCCTACTAAAACTAAAATTTAATTTAATCGATTCTATAGAAAAGTATAATCCTAAATTAAGTTATAATCAAACAAAATAATTTTTTAACCTATGAAAAAGTAGGAAATCAATAAAATGTTGGATTAACTACTTATTATTATTATTATCTAATTATTAAATAATAATAACTAAGTTTTTTTTTGAAATCCAAAACATACATGAATATTAGGGTATAGTCTTATTATTATATTACTACAATTATATTTACCTGATGAATGACATCCAAGAACTGAAGAAATGTGGGGGCAAATCCACTGGCCTGAGAATTGGCATTTAAATTGGATCTGTGACTAAATCTGTGTCCGAAACCTATCCATTCCTTTTCAACCAAAACCCTAAACCCATCTAATGTACGGTAGTACGGATCCAAGCACAGTTGGGCCACCGACGCGACTTGGGCTGTCACATCCCAACCGTCCTCGAGACAAATTGCTACGCTGGAACCTTGTAGATCTAGTAAATCTATGACGGCACCCGAAAGTTGCATTATATTCTGCAGCTGTTGCAACCATTCAGAGTTTTCTATCAATCTAAAATGATTTCAAATATGAAAATTTGTCCTTAATGATCACTATTGGTAATTTAATTACTGATAAATTAATGAAGTTTTATAGAAAGTCATTCTAAATCACTGCGACTAGATATGGGAGACATAAGCAGCTTTGTGTATTAAATATAGGACTGGTTAATCCATAGTTTGTATTATTTACCTATAGAAACTTTGTTCTGGTTCCACAGTTGTTGAACTAGGTATGCAGGCGCGCATCAGCTTCTTAAAAGCAGCCTTTGTGTGTCTCACATCGTAGTACTCTACAGGTATAAAGTCTGTCATGGAATTTCCTTCGATCTTAGCTCCTTTCATCTGCGCTTTCTCTCCTAGAACGTATAGGGCAGCTTTTTGCAGCGTATGAACGCTTGCAGTTGCATCTATATCGGTCGAGTGCCTTATATTGCTTCTTTGCTGTTGTGCGTTATTCAGCGATGCTTGGGAACTTTGTCTTCTGTCCTTTAAGGAGCTCCTACCGAAAGTTTTGGGTCCTTTCCCACCACTGGACCTGGGAAATACCCTGTAGAAGTAAACAAACATCATTTAAAGATCCGAATTTTACAAGAAATAATATAGTTAAAATTTTCCATACCCTAGTGTTCCCATTGCTTTATTAAAGGGATTCGGTCGCCTTCCCATTTCAGGAGTTAATGTTCCTCCTGTCAAGGGATCTTCAGCAGCCAACAACAAAGAATCGATGCTTAAACTGCTATCAGAAAGTGCCCAGTCCGCTCCTTGTCGCAAAGCGAAAAGGGGTGTCGCTGACACCAAGGCATTAATGTACTTTTCTTGTTCGCACGAAGACGTGGTGTCCGTTGAAGCTGTCGTTGTCGGATGACTTTTCAGCATTCCCATAACACTTTTCCCATGATAGCCGGCCCCGCGTAACAACAGCGCTTTCGTTCGCGGATGTCTCCAGGTTATCGTTGGAATCCTCCCCTGTCTATAACATCTACAAAACTTCCTGATGCTCTCATCTGGAACTGGGGATGGTACGATAATCAATGCCGGGTAACTCCTGCACATCATATAAATCGAATTTACTGTTGTTAATCTGAATTGTTCGTTCGTGTGCTTGGAAGATGGTGAAGTGCTCGTGGTGCACAGACTCAAACGTTGCCAGTCCCTGACGTAACTTCTTTCTACTAATCGTTCTAAAGTTTTCGAGTCAGTTGTTGCCGGTATGATTGAAGTTGACGCCGGTCCAGATTCGTAGTCGTCAACAGATAAATCGTCGTCGTGGTTATAATCATCGGGGATTGGTAAACTCATCCTTCCTGGAGATGTCATGTACTTTGAATTATTGTTAACATTCATGTTGGGAAGAACATATTTCTGCCTTTTTGATGTTGGTTTCTGTTTAAACCCGGCTTTTCTTGCAGTTTTTAAAAGCGTTTTCTTTGCAAAACCCCTACAAGAGAAGACATGTAGTAAAATATGTTCTTTTCTAAATCAAATACCTACTTTAGCGTGGCATTTTTCTCCTTGTTTTTATGTAGAGGTGTTTGGGTTACGACAATTTGTCCAGTAAAAGCAAAGTGATGGAAAACGTCTGGTGGGTGCCTAATTTTGTGAGTTAATTTCCTAAAAGTGTCAATGTTCTCTGGCGTGACCTCGTCATCAAAAGCCAGTTTCATCAGTTGAAATGTGCAAGACCTCAACTGTAAACCTTCCTGAAGCCACTGGTTGAGATGGCTGAGATACTGTTCACCAACTTTCTTTTCTTTTGTCAAAGATGTGACGGGGAACGATCTGACAACAATCTGTTCACAAGCTACACGAATAGAAACAATTCATTATTACAAATTATTATATTTGCGATATTTAAAAAATGTCTTAAAGAAAGTTTACAACCTTTCAAATTTCATACATACAGTATTGGAAAAAAGTAGAGCAACTTTTAATTTTTGTAAATTAAATTTTAAATTAATGCTTTTCCTTAGGCTTTATATTACTGTGGTGGTC
>JAWQRM010000401.1:0-23150 GCA_033557675.1 Coptodactyla brooksi
TTTATTTAAACTTCTTTAAATTTTGTATTTCAAAATGTCCGAACCAGTCACTCCCTATATAATTAATTTGCCAAAAACATTTTTCAAATATATTGTATCCTATTTTCAAGGACTAGGAAAGAAATATTTAAAATAGCCAACTATATAAAATCTTTTTGCGTCGTCTTCTACACAAGAAGATCGCATTCTGTAGGGCTTTACTTTTTAACTCTTCACCACCAGCCAAAATTAATTTATATTAAATATTAAATTCGTAGTTATTACAGAAAAAACCACGATTCTTTACCATGATCCTATATCAAATATAGAATTGTATTATAACATTTTTTATTCGGCATCATGAAAGCTTGCCAAGTGCAGAAGAACTTAATTAGCACTTCTCCACTGTAGCTGAGGATTCAATAAAGAAGATAAAACCGACCAGCAAAATCTCAACAATATATGTCAAGGATACAAACGAAAGACAACAGTTTCTTTTTATACCCTACTGACAAAGAAGAAATTATAAGAATCATTGCCCAATTAAAAAAACTGACACCCTTAAGAGACACCTTAATGATCGTAGATTATAATCAGCTAGTACTTAGATTTAAGACTAGACTATAACATAACATTCCAAAATACTCTTAATCAAAACAATCAAACACAATTTAAATTGTTAAAATAATGCCACAGAATCGCATGTACCATCCTTTTCTACACAACAAACAAAGCTACCTTTTAACACAAATATTGTTATTATAGGCCTCTGAAACAGCCAGTAGAAGTATTATTGACCACCAAAACAAAACAGAAATATTATGCTTGCGGATACACAATGAATTATTTCTAAAGTAGTACCATCTACAATTATTATTTCAATCTGTTGTACAGAAAAAGTTCGAGAACGAGAGGATTCAAAGTGAGACCAACATTAAACCCAACAGTTAAAGATCCAGTTCTATCTCAATTTCAAAGACTTGGGTAGACCTTCAAAGCTTCTACTTGTGAAGAGAGAAAAGATGACAGAACAAAACTGTTATTTTTGTTTTCTACTCTGGGTTTGAAGAGCTTTTTATAAATGTACACATACAGGGAATACAAGCACAAATGGAGGAAGGAGTTAGTAAAAAGAAGAAGTGGATGAAGTTGGTGAATGACTTTTATTTTTATTATTATTGCATTATGACTTGAACTGTAATTTTTTTTCTTCTTGAGTACCAATATTGTATTGTATTAACGAATCTGTTGCAGTAATAATAAGAAAATTAGAATATATTAATAATTTTAGTATACAATCATCGTATCTAATCCTTTTTCAAATAAATTACCTTCTCTAATCCTTAGTAATCTTGCTCCTCCATCGGTCATATCGAAAATCCATAATTTCAAGGTGTTATCTGGTGATGAAGTGATCAACAACGGTTCGTCCGGTAAGCAGACCATTCCGGTTACGGCCCCGTCGTGCGCGTTTAGCAACTGAAACGCGACCCTACGTTCCTCCAAATTCCAAAAGACGACATGCCCGCAAACGCTTCCAGTCGCCATTATCGGGTGTCCGTCGGAGCGGAACGACACGGTCGTCACCAGCCCCCAGTCTTGACAAAACTCCATTATGGTTTTGTCGAAACGCAAATTGTGCAAAATTACTTTCCCCGAAAATAACCCGACGGCTACTACGTCGATCGCCGGCGATTGCTCTATACAAGAAATACCGGAATCCCATCCCTTAAAGGTGTAGATCAATTTCGAAGTGTTTATATTCCACAGTTGCATCGTTCCCTGTTCGCTCCCGAACAGAATCTTGTTTATGTACGTCGCGGGGTGGCATATCGCGGAAATGTGAAACGTTTCGTTACTAAACGTAAGCTCCACGTACAGCGTTTCGTCCTTGATATCCCAAACTTTAACGTTGCTGCCCTCATCGACCGAAATTAAGTGTGCGCCGAACGGCAACATAAAAACTATAGGTTTCTTGTGGATCCTGTACGTGTGTTTCAATTCGGTACCCCTACGCCAAGCGTATATCACGTTTTCGCATGCCGTATACACGTGATACGCGTCCGACGCCATGCACGTTATTTCGTTCGGATGTAACCCGCTTACGGTTAATAAGGCAAAGTGGGATACCGTGTAAGTATGAAAAGACCTCCCCACGCAAGTTACGACCAAATTTTCTTTTCTACTTTTGATGTAACGGACTCGCAAAGGTATGTGGTTGCTAACGTACCCTAATCCGCGGCACGGCAGAAAGATTTTACTTCCTTCGGGCATTTTTCATACACTCAATAATAATAATATCATTTACAATAATCGCAAACGTTATACACCGTTTTTATTGCAGTTTGCATTTGAAACCACGTGGGTACACAGATACACATGTAAACATTACATAACCTGAAAGCGCGAAGTGTCAAAAATACGATGACATGTATATATAGGTCGTTTAATGTAGGTTGCGGCATTTTTGCAAATTTAGAATTTCTTTTTGAAAATCGTTTAATTTTGCGCCCTAACAATTCATATTGTTCTTCATTCGCATTTAAAGTACGTTTTTAATTGTTAGTTTTCGGTGCGTAAAACATTACGTTAAATAAAATATAACCGGAAAAACTAGTCTTGACAACGATCAGGGCAATCTGATATATGGTAAAACTTCATGCGTACGTCACGTCAACGTCAAAGTGACATTAGCTGTCACTTTGACGTTAACTTTTAGTAAGTTAGCTATTAAATTCGAATTCCAAATAAAATAAAAAAATAAAATAACTATTAAGTTTCTAACGCTAAAATGGTTTTTTTATCTAACTAGAGAAGGTAATTTATTTGAAAACTTATTAGATACGATGGTTGTATACTAATATTATTAAATATATTTTAATTTTCTTATTATTACTGCAACAGATTCGTTAATACAATACAATATTTATTCGAACTCAAGAAGAAAACAAATTACAGTTCAAGTCATAATACAACAATAATAAAAATAAAACTTTTTATTATTACTTTTTCTTAATTGATTAAGAGTATTTTGGAATGTTATAGTCTAGACTTAAATCTAAGCGTTAGCTGACTATAATCTAGGATCATTAAGGTGTCTCTTAGGGTGTCAGATGTGTGACTTATATTTTGAGTGCCACCAAAGCATCTGCTGGTTTTTGCTGGTCATCTGGATCCTGTGCTGTTTAATTTTTGTACACGTGTGTCTTGAGTTTTTCTACTGCGTATTAAATCTGTCCGAAATTATAATGAATAAATTTATTCAGTACAATTTGAAAATTTTGGAAAAACCAGTTCGCGAAAAATCATGCAATTTATTTGTCCAGTTGATGCCTTTCAAACCCAGAGTAGAAAACAAAAATAACAGTTTTGTTCTATCAACTTTTCTTTGAGATTGAGATAGAACTGCATCTTTAACTGTTTTGGGTTTTGATGTTGGTCTCGCTTTGAATCCTCTCGTTCTCAAACTTTTTCTGTAGAACGGATTGAAATAATAATTGTAGATGGTACTACTTTAAAAATAATTCATTATGTATCTGCAAATTGCCAGGTTTATAATACTTCTGTTTTGTTTTGATGATTAATAATTCGTTTATTAAACTTACAGGTTTCGGCCTAGTTTTGGGCCATCTTCAGAGCTCTATAATAACAATATTTGTGTTAAGAGATAGTTTGTTTGTTGTGTAGAATAGGATAGTATTTTAATCATGCTTTGATTAAAACATGATTAAAACATTCCAAAATACTTTTAATCAAACCGTAATTTAAATTGTTTTAAAAAATGCCACAAAATCTCTGAAGATGGCCCAAAATTAGGCCAAAATCAGCTTAGGAATTGAAATAATAATTGTAGATGGTGTTGCTTTAAAAATAATTCATTGTGTATCTGCAAATGGCCAGGTTTATAATACTTCTGTTTTGTTTTGATTGTCAATAATACTTTTACTGGCTGTTTTTAATTCGTTTATTAAGCTTACTGGTTTCGGCCTAATTTTAAGTCATCTTCAGAGCTCTATAATAACAATATTTCTGTTAAGAGGTAGTTTTGTTTGTTGTGTAGAATATGATGTTCTGTGGCATTATTTTAAGAATTTAAATTGTTTAATTGTTTTAATTAAGAGTATTTTGGAATGTTATGTTATAGTGTAGTCTTAAATCTAAGTGTTGGCTAATTATAATCTGGGATCATTAAGGTGTCTCTGGGGGTGTCAGATGTGTGACTTACATTTTGAGTGTCACCAAACCATCTGCTGGTTTTTGCTTGTCATCTGGATTCTGTGCTGTTGCGGGGTCAACTGGTGTGATTTGCTCCTTTATTTTTTGTATACGTGTGTCTTGAGTTTTTCTATTGCATATTAAATCTGTCTGAAATTATAATGAATAAATTTATTCATTATAATTTGAATGAATAAATTATTTAACCGTCTGTCAAAAAGGAAAGACTTTGCAAATGTGCATTGACACAACTGCCCCACTATGCCAGATTCCGCTTTCGCTTTAACTTTTCCACTTTTGCGTACTTGTCCAACACTATTTGTAACTATATTTCTAGCAATAGGATTAAAATTGTACTTCGAACAAGATAATTTTAATAGAATTCTTGCAGTTCAAGTTTTTTTTTTATGTCACGCTAACAATCAGATATGAACATTGTTTGTCCCAATTTCATGACAATTCCAAATAATATTTTACAATAAAAATATAAGATTCGTTTTTTCTTAAATACTTCCAAAAATAAACAATTGTCTAATATGCTTACTTATTTCAGGTTGCTGCAAAAGTAATTTCGGTTTTCCCAAATGCATGGCTTTAGTATTTGTTTTAATGACTTTGAATGAGATAATTGTAATAAAATTTTTACAGTTCAATGTTAACTTTTTTATGTCACGCTAACAATCAGATATGAATATTGTTTATGTCACACTTTGACATGACAATTCAAAACAACATTTTACAACAAAAGCAGAAGATTCATTCTTTCTTAATATACTTCCAAAAATAAACAATTGTCTAATATATATCAAGTTGCTGCAAAAGTAATTTCAGTTTTCCCAAACACATGGCTCTTTAGTAATTTTTTGAATGACTCCTGTCAAGGAAATGATATTAGGTTCTTCGGAAAGTAATTTCGTTTTTTTTTGTGAAAATGAAGTGCATTTTTCTTAAAGAGTATAAATATATTAATTATGTAATTACATATTCACCATTTTGGTCCAACACCTTTTGCCATTTTTCTTGCCCAAGTCATTTCTGACGGCTTCATTTGAAATAAAGGTTTTGGCGTCAAAAAAAATTGTAAAGACCGAAATAAGTAATAATGGGAAGGTGCCAGATCTGGAGAATATAACAGGTGTAGTACTACATCCCATCCAAGCTGTAAAAGCTTTTGGCGACTTACCAAACTAGTATTCTCCCAAAAATTTTGAAAAGAACTTCCAAAAATTTTGCAAACTTGCAAAACATTTTGCAAACTTTTGCAAAAAATTGTGCAAACCAGTTTTGATTACTTTCCGAACCACCCAATAATTGTAAATGGTACTACTTTACAAATAATGTTGGACAAGCATTGTTCAAAAACACCTTTGTTAAAAAGCAAAGACTTTTTGCAAATGTGCTTTGACACACCTCCACTACATCAGACTCCAACACTATTTGTAACTAAATTTCTAACAATAGGATTAAGATTGCACTTTGGACAAGATAATTTAAATAAAATACTTGCAGTTCAAGGCTATTTTTTTATGTTATGCTAACGATCAGATATGAATATTATTTCAGTCCCACTTCGACATTACAATTTAAAACAACATTATACAACAAAACTGGAAGATTCATTCTTTCTTAATATACTTCCAAAAGTAAAAGATTGTCTAATATATATCAGGTGGCTGCAAAGGTATTTTAGGTTTTCCCAAACACATGCCTTTAGTAATTTTTTTAAATAACTCCTGTTAAGGAAATGGTTTTAATAAACGGTCATGCTAACAATCAAAGATGAATATTATTTATGTCCCACTTCGTCATTACAATTTAAAATAACAGTTTACAACAACAATAGAAGATTCATACTTTCTTAATACACTTTCAAAAATAAAGGTTTGTCTAATATACCTATATCAGATTGCTGCAAAAGTATTTTAGATTTTCCCAAACACATGCCTTTAGTACTTTTTTAAATGACCCCTATTAAGGAAATGATTTATTTCTTTTGGCATTTTCTAGCAGCCTCTTTTCTCTTCCTTTCAAGGAAGTAGCCTGCCCGTAACTTTGGAACGTCAGCTGTCAGAATACACAGGTGCCCAATAGACATTGCCAAAAGCTCGGATTCGTTAAAAGCTTTGATTTTTGGGTTCTCCATGAATGAGATTTATTTATTCTCATGACCAGTTGTTATTCAGTTATCTGAATAACAACTGGTCATGAGAAATGGATACAATAATATTAAACGAAAAATATCGCGGATCGAAAAAAATGAACCCACAATTCATATCGAAAGCTGGATAAAGCTGAGTAAAAAGCACTGCTCACCAACCATCTCTTAACAGTAACAACTGAAATTTAATTGAAACTAGAGTCATCAAATTCATTTTTCAACCATCAACAGATATTGGTAGAAGGTTGGATTTGTTAAAATGTTCGATTTTTGGGTTCTCCATGAATGAAATCCATTTAAGGCATCAACATCTGCGATTTGCACCTCAAACGCAATGAAAATGATTCATTTTTGATGATCAGAAATGCATACAATAACATTAATCGAAAAAGATCGTGAAGCAAACATGATGAACCCACAATTCTTATCGAAAGCTGAATGCATGAAAGGAAGGTCATGATGACATTTTGGTGGGTTTACAAAGGTGTTGTACATTTTGAGCTGCTTCCAAGGAACCAAACGATTAATTCAGATGTGTACTATAAACTCCTAAGCAAATTAAACGAAGCAATCAAAGAAAAAGTCCAGAATTGTCAAATTGTAGAGGAATTATATTTCACCATGACAATGGTAGACCATGCACATCTTTTGAAACGAATGACAACTGGTGATGAGATATGGATTATTTACAATAACATTAATCGAAAAAGATCGTGGAACAAATATGATGAACCCACAATTCATATCGAAAGATGAATGCATTAAAAGAAGGTCATGATGACATTTTGGTTGGATTACAAAGGTGTTGTACATTTTGAGGTGCTCCCAAGGAACCAAAAGTTTAATTCAGATGTGCACTGCAAACTACTAATGAAATTAAATGAAGCAACCAAAGAAAAATCTCCAGAATTAGCAAATCCTAAAGGAAAAATCAAATCAAAAATTGCACTTGCTTCTATTCTTTGCTGATAAGGACCAGGTGTTTTATTAACTTGGAATGAAAAATGTTATGGAACAAAATACAAAATATATAATGGATTAAATATTTCATCTGTTGTATAACAATCGCGTTTTATTTCATATAAGAAAAAATTTCATAGTTTCCCTAAGAAATTTTCAAAACATTGCAATGACATTTCTTCTTGAAATGTCAACGAACTGTCATTGCAACGTTTTCGTTTGAAACCACGTGGGTACGCAGATGTAAACATTACATAACCTGCAATTTGGATGTGTCAAAAATTTGGTGACATTTATATACAGGTGGTTTATATGAAACTTTTAAAAATCTGATAAACCATTTTACTGTACAATTCAAATTATTTTTTAATCTTGTGGTTTTTGTTTAATTACATTTCTAACAATAGAATCTAAAATTGTACTTTAAACAAGATAATGTTAATGAGATTCGTGCAGTTCAAGGTTTTTTTTTATTTCTTGTTCAGTTTTACAATAAAAATACAACACTTTTGTGATAAACAATATATTCTTTCATAATAAATTCACAAAAATAAACAATTGTATATAAAATATATAATATATATATAAAACAATCGTACTATTCGATAATGTCTACTCTCATAGTTTTCCAAATAAGTCTAAGGAGTTTTGCGGTGTCACTTCGTTGGCTTTATTGGATCTTCTTTAGATCCGTAAGTGTACATAGTATGTCTGGCCAACTGCGTCAGCTGGGCACATTCATTAGTTAGGTGACAAGCGAATAACAACATATTTCTGGGTTGTACCCTGAGGGCAAATCTCATAAATAATGCAGAATATACACACAAAGCTAAAATGCATAAATTATTTTTTTTTTTATTTGCAAATCGATAATTAATATTCACCCAAAGTCATATTCCCACTAATGTATTTTGGATCCTTTTTAAAATCTGCTATAGCAGCTATTGGTATACCCCAGTTAGCTACAGGTCCCCAAAAATGCGTGCTAATCAAGCAATAATCAGTTAATGAAATAGAATAATTAAATCGGAGGACATACCTCATCAAATAATTCCGGAATTCTTTGCTTTTTAGTTGGTCCGCTAGTTTTCTTGCAAAAGACATTGTACCGCGTTTTATTAAGAATTTGCTCCGTTAATTTCTGACGTACTCTTATGAGCTGTATACGCTCTCTGACACTGTTCTGACATTCACAATTCCCCCACTTCAAATTAAAATCCTTTGCATATCTAAATGATTAGGCAACAACTACATCGTAAGATTACATTTCTATTAATCGCGATAGTTGTCGCAAACTTTTGGTGCACTCAATTATTTTAATGTATTTTAAAATATGTTATTCCTAGAAAAATATTTCTAGTTCTCAAAATCACATATAGGTCGATTTATTTGAACCGAATAAAATAGTGACGTCACAAAAAGAATACGAATCAAAAGAAAGGGGAGAACACCAAAAAAGAAGACAAATTAAAATACAAAAAGTCCCACATAATCGCAACTGATTAGGCAACCAAACTTACAGTATGGTAATGATTAAAATAAAACACCCTAACTGTCACCTTAAATTCAGGAAGTCAGCGACATAATAAAATTAATTTCATTTTAAATAACAGGAAAAGAAATATTTATTATTATCAAAGAGTATTAACATTGAATCTAAACTAAACAGATGGTACAGTTTTAATTAATAATTAATAATAAATTAAAGTAAACAGTTTGAAACATTCTAATATCGAAACCCAACCCAACCCAACACCCTATTTATAATATTCAAATAAAAATTCATATAAATATTCAGTATTATCTTACAGTTCTGTTATTGTAATCCCCAAGTAATTAAACGTAATTACCATTTCAAAGTTGTACTCTTTTTTTGTGTATGTATTTCCATATACTTCGTTTTCTTCTGTATTTATGGTGGGCCCAAAAGTATTTATTATATATAAATCTATATTCTCCAATTATTTCAAACATTTCTCAAGACCCACATGACCGCAACTGATTAGGCAACCAAACTGGCAGTATGGTAATGATTAAAATAAAACACCCTAACTGCCACAACTGAGAAAGTCAGCGGCGTAACAAAATTAATTTACCTAGAAATATTAAGAGATATATTCCAGCCAATTAAATTCCTACAATAAAACAGCAATCCACCATATATAAGAGAAAACAAAAAAAAATGTATATTCTTGTGTTACCACCAGGAGAACTAAATTAATATCATAAATAGTGACATTTTATTTATTGTCATTCAAAAATCACAATCACAACCTTTTCGTAGGAATCGCCAATCTAATTAGATGCTGCCATCTAGGAACAGAAATAGAAATGGGGAAAATAAAGTTAATTTGGAGTTAAACGAATCAAATAGAATGATATTGTTATAAATTATTATTTTGGTGCATGTATATTTATTGATTCAATAACAAAAATTGCGTTTTAGTTAAAAATTTATAAATAAGCCTTACAAATAAATGCAATTGATGAAAGTACTAATAAGGAACTGTGGTAATACTGTAGATGTAGTTATTTCATATGAAAATCAAGTATGTAACGAGGAATCTCAATCAAATCCCAAATTCCATGAGAGTTCTATTTTGGGTCCTATTAAGTTATTCGTTCTCGTTTACCTCGCTGGTGGTGGTGACCATTGGCGTGCTGTTATACATAAGAAGGAACCTCCGGAGGCCGCCGAAATAAAACAGCGGTAAGTCAAAATTTTTGACGTTTTCGCTCAGAATTTTTCGCATCACAAATCAAAATCGATCCGCCCGTCAGAACCGTAAAGTTGTCTTAGTTACAAAACAAATCACTAACAGTTGTTTGAACCTTTTAGCAGTTTTGCAGGTGAGGCCCTTAAATTCAAAAACTGAAAATTTAAGTTTTTCGAAGAGAATATTTATTTGTGATATGGTCGTTCCACGTGAGTACCATTCAACACTACCGTTTTTTACTGTAGACATTTGTAGAAAATGTTCGCTTTCGTTTCGGAAAGAAAACGTTTATTTAAAACAATTTTGACAGGTGATATGAATTTGCCACTTGTTTTGCTTAGCAACTAATGATTCGCGGGTTATTTACTTTTACTGTATTACGTATTTGATGTGAAATAATACAAACGTGCGTTTTTTTAAAACAAAAATATATAAAATTTGAACATTGAATAACTAGGGAATTTTGTGTGGTGATTGGTCACACTTGTAGACAAAAAAAAACTACAAAACATAACCTTTAAAAGACATTTTGGAGGTTATATTTTGTTTTTATGTCACCAACCTCTGAACACAAAATGTCCCAATATATAATATGTATAAATATTGTTTCAATTTGAAAACTATAAGAAAAGAATAGAATTGAGATTCCTTACTCACTACTGATTTATAACTAACAAAAACTGTTCTAAAAATACGTTTATAACTAATATACATAAAGAATTTAAGTAATTAATTACATTTTCATTCTTCAGCCTCGTTTTTCTTGTTCGAGACTCGAACAGTTACAATAAGAGCGTCTGGTATGAAACCAGAAGTCGCAGGTTCGAATCCTGCTCAGAAGTCAATTATTTTCTTGTTTAATAATGAATAATTAATTACTCAAATTCATATTTGTATGTATTTTGTACATATTTAACATTTTTTATTATAAAAGCCTTCAATGGCTGTGTTTTTTAACTTTTGGTGATTGATTCTTATGTATTTTTTGGTGCTGAATCAGAATCGTCACATCAGGATATTTCGCAAATTCCAAAATTGTCAAAAAATATGATACTTTAAAATAGCAATAAAATGTTCTTTTCTTATAATCTATTCTGCTTTTTTGGCTTGTATTAAGTATTCTTATACCAAAACAGTTGAGGAATCTGTTGAGGGGGGGAGGATACACAAAGTTCCCTTGCTTTTTGTGTGAATGGGATAGAGAAAATCATTGGATAAAGAAAGATTGGCCAAAAAGGGATTCATTACTACCTGGAACCAAATAAGGTTCTCCTTAACCTTAACCTTTATCAACCCTAACTTAGAGGTTAGGGTTGATAAAGCAATTTGTCAAAAGCTTATCGTAAGAAGATTATTATTAGATTTTACATACATATGTGATAAATTCCCAGCTTTATCGAGCGCCAAACTAAAATAGAGTGTCTTTACTAGTCCTGACATTAGCAAACTTCTCAAAGATGGTAATTTTAAGAAACAAATAGCGGAAAAAGAAGCCTGGGGCGCATTTAAAGACGTAGTAAGCAAATTTTTGAACAGAATATCGTTAGATGCTGGAGAAGTACAAAAACTTGGGCTGTTCCATAAGTCTAAAGGTTCACTTCCTAAATTCATATTTGGACTATTTTCCTCAAAATTTGGGTGCCATTAACGAAGAGATGGGTGAGAGATTTCAACAGGATATCAAAGAAATGGAAAGGAAGTATCAAGAAAAATGGTCTACTACGGTGATGGCTAACTATTGCTGGATGTTACACTAGAGAACATAAACAGAGCATGAGAAGCTAAAATGATGTTAAGCTAAAAAGTAGAATAAATTATAACGTTTTAAGTCCATTATAAAGTCTCATACTTTCGCAATATTTTGACTTAGAAATTTTGGAAGTTGCGATTTGCTAAAAATCCTAACGTGATGGGAAGAAATGAAGTTCATTTTCGGATTCAGTGCATGTGAACATGTGAACAGTACATGTGAATCGATTAACAAAAGTTAAAAACATGACACAACCCAAATTTTGCAGTCTTGTGTAATCCTTCATATTATAATCGGTTTTCTCCCAAACAGACTTATTTAAACGTACTAGATACCGACAAAGGAATTATTAATGCTACTACGCTCCGGAGGTGCACATACACTTGTGCACCTTCAGGTCATATTGACCCAGTGTGTTGATAATAGGAAACAAAGGATCTAAAGGTATATATTTTATATTGAAGTGATATTTATTCAATACTATTTACTTCTAAAGTTCGTGTAATTAACATAATAAGATTAAAAAAAAACATCAAAAATTAGATTCGAAAATTTATAAGATATGTTTATCTAGACAATTACTTCACATTTGCACCTTGCTTGCTTGCAGCTTTTTCTATCAATTCTAGATGTTGAAGCATTTTCAGTAATGTTTTCCTGAGATTTCTCAGTATTTAAATTGCTTCTTTGGTATGAAAAAAATCCTTTCTAGGCACCATATATGGTGCGATTAAAGATTTTCCTACTTTTTCAAAAAAAAATAGTCTATATCAGATGCTATGTTTCCATATCGAGTTAATTTCTTTCATAAAACATATGTGTAATAAGTGCTTGTATCAAGTATGTTATAAAATAATATACCTTGACATAATAATACCTAATAATAATACTTTGACATAATAACACTTGGTCGACCGTGTCAACCGCTCCTTTTGTTCTGGCAACTTCTGTTCTGTTCTGGCAACTGGTAAGTCAGGTTTATTCCTTCTTATTGTTCCTAGCAAAGTGAACGAGATAACGAAATATTTTTGATACGAGATAAAAACATATCATTTCTAACATTTTGGCTTCTTAGTTTGAATGCGAGATCCGAAACTACGCGCAAACATTCCTTTTTTTCAAGTGCTTCACCCGGTATTTTTCCTGTATAGGTTTGTATTTCCAATGTATAAAAGCCACTACTATCACACAGCGTCCGTATTTTTATTGCGTATTTTGCTGGTTTATTTGCAAATTCGCATTATACAATTTCGGTTATAGTTGGATGCCTTCCCTCCATAATATCTTTGATAAGTGTCAATTTATCCTTCTGCTCTTCTAAATGAACGATGTGCAGAAATCTCGAAAATTAAGATTGCTGAAAGGAAAATATGTCCACCAGTTTCTGCACTCCACAGTCTTTTCATAGGTTTTTCATGGTCCATGAGATTGAAAATACCCACGAATTGAAGAAATCCTATCCACGACCTTCAGTATTTATATTTGAGAGAATTATGTTTGTAATTAAAGGATCTATATCAATTGAAAGGTAGACTTTAGAAAGCAATATCTTTTTGAATCTGGAGTAAATTTTATTACGTTGGAAGCAGATGTACAGCCCTGTATAGGAAACTATTTTAGCATCCAAGAAGTACTTTCTTATGTCTTGCTGAAACAGATTAAACTGTTCTATTACCTTGCAACGGTGTAGAGTCAACTAAAAGCAGTTTTGAGTTCATTTTTTATACTTTTGTTTGTTGGTTATTCACGCAAATACGCAAGGGTGAACACTACAAATGGTGGGATCAATAACTGAATGCTAAATGAAAGCTTACCTTCTGACAGAGAAAACAAGATCAAATTAAATGCATAAGAAACAATATAATCGAAGACAGTTAGTGTTATACATATATAACATCACGGAAATATTTTAGCGGAAACTATTTTTTTTTAATATTTGGAGATATCGACCCACACAATAATTGAATCAAAGAACATTGAAAAAAATTAATTTCTTTAAGATATTACAAGTTGTAGACGAGTATACAGAGAAAGTCATGAATAATTGAGAAAATAAGTATGATAGAAAGGGAAATATTGGAAAATTTAAAAATAGATCAACTGCAGGAGAATAGCGGGGTTAAATACCTACTTTCATTTCAAGAATTGTCAAGCTTATTTGAAACTTGTAGGACCTGACAATACAAAATAAACAAAACAGTAGTATTCGAATATGAAATGACTGGCCTGGAGCGAGAAGCACAAAATTTATTTAAGAAAGTTATTTCAAAACTTTTCGGCACAAGGGATCTTAATTATGATGAGATTGTAGGAGATATGGAAAATCAATATAAACACTTCGGTTTCAGCCTAAGTTTATTTTCTAAACTCACATATCAAGAACGAAAAAGTAACGAATAAGATGAAAGATCCTATCAGTACATAAAATCCATAGAAGGACTTTGGGATGTCAACGTGGCAGACTATGGTTCGATCGTCCATAAACAAATATTCTACTAAGAGGAATAAACTACAAGACTACTCTTTTACAAAAATCAATTTTTTATTGTACAATACAGATAAAAAAAGAAGTTACCCATGTTGAATAGCCATATGAATGTGCATTATTTCTGGAAAAAATCGTGCAATATTATCTCCAAATTAATTTAATGGAGCTTTTTGATTAAAATACCGCTGTACTATGCACCGCAGTTATGGTAATGATCTACTGGACGATGCTTACATCGTTGTGATATAATCCACGTTATTACTTTCATCATCTATTATTAATTCAATGCGCTTATTGAAATCCAACAGAGTGAAGTTAAAGTATGTGCAGTTATCACAGCAACAACTAAATCAATATATTTGAGGCAGGTTTCAATTATATCGAAAGCATGGAAATCATACTATGAAATGTTTTAATTAAACTCGCACTAGCAGCGTCTACTATTAACAGTTTATTAAGTGTCAGATTTCATGGATCAAGTATTCAACAAAATGAACGAGCTATAACTTATTCTAGAAACCATTACTTCGTTTATTATTTCTTTAATCGCTGTATAGGATTTCTAATGAATGTTATTTGATTTATATTTCATTATCGAAGAGAAAATGAGAAAATATTAAAGAAAGATAATTCATAAATATCATTCGAAACGCTATTGCTTCTAAAACCATACAATTTTGTGTAATTATGCTTCATTATGGCTAAAATTCTATTCTATGCTTCATTATGGCTAAAGTTCCGAATGTTATTTAATAGATTTTATACAAAGAATACTTTTCACATAGTTAGCATATAAAGTCACGTAGAATCTAACTAGTGCTTTACTATTTCCTCAAATTTTTAGTTTTAGTTTTGATCTCTATAATACCTTATATCGACTAATAATAACTAAAAACAAAACAGAAAAACTATTATATGGGATATACCCATATTATTGACTCAAAAGTAAGCGGACGTTATTTCGATAATATAATAATGCGATTTATACAACTGTTATGCAATTTATACCTAAACGTTAACATCCGTTTAGGTAACAGTTATAAAATATGGATGCTTGATAGCTTTCAAATGGCGCACAAATCCCATATTATGAGATACCCCATTTGGTTATTATTATTATTATTATATAATTAAGGAAGACCCCTAATTATGCGATATACAAATTTTCAAATATTCAAATTTGATTGATGTAATATAAATATCAGAATTCAATTATATTTTTTCATATATGTATGGATTTGGTTTGATATTTCCTGTTCCTTCACTGACGAGCACTATTTTTTTTATTTTTTGTGAACATATTTCAGCTTTTGATATTTCCACAGACTGTCAAAACCTTTTGAGAATAACGAAAGCTAGAACATGTCGACAAAAAGTAAAATATGGTAGTCGCCAATGAAGAAACAGGAAACATCAAACCCGCAATATTTTTCCATATTTGCAGTTCTTATGGCGTAACAGGATTTTTAGAACATAAGTCCAAAAGAACCAAAGTGATCACGAAAACAAATCGTAATGTTATTTTGAGTCTCTTTACAGAAGCTTTGATTGCATAGATAAATCTATTTTTCACAATTTGCTGATCCTTATTTGCAATAATACTATCTAGAGTAGTCTAAGAAGATTGTTCTGAAAATTATAAATATGGAACAATGTACGTATTCCACTTAACAATCAAACATCAGGTTCGTTGCTGGCTAAACTGACAGTAAAGTGAATAAAATAATTATGTCCAAATGTACATTCTGACGGATATACCATTACTATGAAATTGTCAATATGAAAAAAATTAAAACCTTTACTTGCAATACCTACTTGCAATACCTTTTAGGACTTGATAATAAAGTAATAAAAATAAGACAATAATGGTTAATAAACAATCAATTGTAGGTTGATAAGCTATTTACTCTTTTTAAACTATTTTATTTATTTTTATTATCATCTTGGCGATATATTGTAATCGTAAAAAAACAGACCAGAAGAAACATAACAAGTAAATAATAAACAGTTTTTTTTTTATTTCGTTAATATATCCGGAAATATTTTATTTTATACGATATTTTTTTTATTTTTTAACTTATACAAGGATGTGAACAGAGGCATAGGCTGCCAATATTTGGCTCTTATTTTTTCAGATATCATAATGAAATTTCACAAATGTATCGTATCTGTCAGAGCGCATAACTTGACAAATTTGCCATTTTCTTACCACTTCTGGTTTTGTTGAAAATTTAACACCTATATTTGATTTTTAAATAAAACACCCTATATATTTAAAAAAAGATTGAAATACAGTTATGCTACTTTCGTAAGTTTTTATGGCCTACCGTAAATTTTAGAGCAATTTGTTGGAATATCTAGAATTCCACGAATGAGCTAAAATCAAGCGATGATTTTTTTCTCACTTACACTGCAAGATTTGCAAAATCAAATTCATCAAACATCTGATACATTACACAATGCAATGCTAAAGAGTATAGAAAAAAATTACACCAACCAAAATTTCGAAATTCCATAACATCTATTCATTTGTCGTACTCGTATTTGTGTTTTTTTTTGTTATAAAATTTTGTTATAATATGTTTACAACATTTTTTGCTCAAAGTCGTCTAATACATATTTGTTGTCAATAGCGCTAAAATGTGTCAAATTGACGTATTTTTGAAGTAAGGGTACTGTTTGCTTCATTTTGAAGAAAATAATACATAGTAAATTGTGTGAAATCAATGTGGCAAACTTCCAGAATATCCAACTGCAAAAATAATAATAATAATAAACCGCCATGTTTCTGATTTTCTGCGATCACTGTGATTGCTTAATAGATGTTAACCTATACGTGGTACTCTAAATATTCAAATACAGATCCTTTAAAAATCATGGGAGGACATAAAAACTTACCGAAATACTGCAATTTTATGCAGAATTTTCTAAAAATGCCAAATACATAAAAATATGCAAAATGATCAACGTATGTATGTATGTATGGTCAGCTCAACGTTCTCGGCCATAGTCAGCAGATTGTCTGAAGCGAGCGGTGTCGCTTCTTAGCTGGCAAGAACCTTTTGAACCAAGTCTTTCCACGCTGCGCCGTCACTCGCTGTATTGAGCAGCGTCTCAAACCAGTTTTCCCAATTATATCTCGAATGATCAATGTAAAAAATCAACAGTTGGGTCCATTTTCTATGAAACTGCAATTGATAGGAAAGCAACAAATCTGTCAACATGATCAATATGATCTGATAAATATGTTACATCTGAAAATTTTAATTTTCGATACCTAATAAAATCGAATATCCGATAAAAAAAGAAGGGTTAAAGACTGGGTGCTAACGGTTCCGTTGGCATCCGGTATATAACATAACTAATTGAAACGTATTGATTCAGGGTACATTTTGAAGCAACATCGTCTCCTTTAGAACCTTTCATTATAGTACACGCAATGTACCATCCGTAAATCTACTTATCATGATCTTATTTCAGATGTAGCGCTTTTCACGTGTCATTTTAGAAGTATACTGGTGCCACATTAAATGATGTTATAACATTAATTTAAGTTACTGTCAACTTTATCTCATGGAAGCTGAAATTTGATGTTGGTAGAGTCAATTCATTGTTTTTCTTGATATTCGCAAATGTTTGTGCTACGTTGATGTAGAAATGAATTTTAAATGACCTGATGCGCAGTAGAACACCACCATACCATTTTTATATAATACATTTGTCTCTTTAACAGATGTCATGTAAAGGCAATATATGGAAGAACTTCCACTTAAACTAATAATGTTGATACTAATTATGAAAGTACTTACACATCTCCAATCTGGAATAAATAAAACTCATTTGAAGATGCTATAGAGTTTTTTAAGATTTGTGAAGCGCCAGATTTCATCCGAACCCACGAGTATCCTGATCCTATTGATATATCTATACCTATCGTAGATTGTCTACGATAGCTGATTGCATATTATTTTATAAAATATTTGCAACGGCATCCCAGGAGAAAGCGGAAATGACCAGATCCTGACATTTCAAACATAGGCGTTCGTGAATTGAGTATCTTTATACTTTAAATTAGTCACAGCAAATGCAGAGCGGTTTTATAATTAACAAGTATACAATACGCTCTTTTAATAATTGTACTATTTGCAACTATTGCACTAAATTGTACTATTTTACTATAAGTAACGATGTGTGTACATGAGTAATATGAGTATGAACATACTCATAAGGTCCTTTTACGAAACGTATATGTAGCGTTTTAGTAACATTAACATTATTTTCTCTTTCAGAGAACGAAATACACGATTTAGGACCCAGAATATACTTTAGTGGAGCTAACGTACTAAGATTATTATTTGTTCCAACCGTGAGCATATTCATAGTTCTCGCTAATGTACTTACGTGCATATGTTAATTAGACATGTTCGGTTTATATTGTTATGTATACTTATGATTATTTATAAATTATATTAATAATATTGTATTATTTTGTATTAATTTATTAATTACTGAATGTCTAGTTGTTCCCATTGTATTATTAGTAGTAGATGCATAAAAAGCTGACCTAGTCATTCTATTAAACACCTTAATGTAAAGCGTTAGTTGGCAACATCTTGTACAGCATATATATTTTATTTTATCAGCACATATTCAACTGGGTACTACTTTACGTATTAGGCAAATGTAACACATCAATAGCTGCAACCAGTCAGCGTAGTCTAGTTCCTGTGCAAGAGATCTTCAAGTCGAACGACTATATAAAAGCAGTATATCAATATTTTTATGCATCTTAAAGTTAAAACAACACAGTTTATCATTAAATCATGATGTATATACACATGTAAGTGTTAGACGCCAAGTGGGGAGCGACTACAAATTATTTTTTACTAATCTATCAAATAGCTGACATTTTCATACTCGCAAATCAATAAAAAAATTCCTATTGTGAACACTTACCATAAGTACACCCGAAACACTTCATAATTTATCATCCGCCGCTGTTTACGAAATGTCAAAATCAGCTGATGTCGTGAAATGATTGATTGGAGGAAAGCGTGTGGTAATGTAGTGCTGTATTGTCTCAAATGTTATGTGCTTCCGTTGTCTATTCTAACCGCTATAAAAAACGTTTTATTTATTAATCACCGATAAAGGGTCCAAGTAGCCTAAATAATTACGATTTTGACCATCCCCCTATGATTTCTTTTAAAATGCTAGAAAATACTTTAAACTACATAAAAGTATGTAATTGTAATTTTTTGATATAATCTTATATACCCACTTTAGTTCTTAACAGACATATATATTTATGTTTGTAATGTACATATATATCTATAACTATGTGATAACCCTACCCTTGTTTGTATTTGTTATAATATATTACGACTTAATCCCCTTAAATTGATTATAAAGTACCAGCAATAATCATAATAACTTTGAATTGATCGTATTTATTTGATGATTCGAAAAATAGTAAATCATTCCTAACATCACTAATAAGGTTCTAATTTATTTTATTTCAAAAGTTAGAAAAAAGTGTTCTTTCTGTCCAACTTGGATTTTAACCAAAACCTTTATCACTGCCAATGCTGATCACATGTAAAGTTGGTTAATGGTAATTCAATTAATGGACAAATATGAAAATTATTGGTCATCAGAAGCCGAAAAACAAAGTGAAACTTTCTGGGTTCCAACAATATTGTTATAGTTGACCAAATAAAAAGCCTGATAAAAAAGACTGGCATAGTACTGGATAATACCAGCCCTATGCCGTTTCAGACGTTGTTCCATAAATAACATTGACGGTTTTACAGGTAGACCACAAATTATCTATTAGTTAATCTAATTCTTTCAACAGAGTTTACAAGTCTAATTGACGATATTGAATTTTTGTCTTAATGTCATGATTTTTCTACGGTGTCATGTATTTTTCTTTGTGCAATGCTATTAGTATATATCATAAATAATTGATTATTAATGCTATTATTTGTCATATGTGTTATATGTTACTAATACCTGCAGCTGATATTTTAGTAACTGCCCCGTATATTATTCTATATTTAGACATCCAACATAAATGATACAGTTACGTTTTTGGTTAAACAATTCTCACTTGAAAGGCACTGTCTTTCGAATAAATCTACTACAAATTATTGTTGACTACATAACATGTTATTGTCTATTAGCTACCCTATACAGCTATTTTCTTAGGCTATTTTCTTAGGAAATCATTAGTACTCCATTTTTAGTCCATGTTTTTAAAGCCATCGAAATTAAATTTGGTAGGTCTAATACTATCATTAAAAGTGTTTAAAACTTTTTTAATTTCCATTACTTTGAAAGGCTGCTTGCACTTCCAGTTAGTATAATCACATTGAAAATCATCTTGTTTATTCATTATCTGATATGCCACGAAAATTTTAGTAAAAATATTAGTCTTTACGTTTGGATATGGTTTTAATTACTACATATTAGACAGATTGAAATTTGGATAGATATGAGGATAAGAACTGGGTAGAAGTGGAATTTCAGCAGACCAGCTGAACTGTGTCTTTTGGTGTAATGCTACAGTAAATATGTTAATAATATATGTTAGACCATTTGTTAGTCATTTGTCTGTTCGGAGTTTATTTTTATTGCTGTCAAAGCGCATATTTTGATATTCTAGTCTACCAATCCAGGTTGTGCTGAAAAGGTCACCGATTCTTCACTTTAAATAAAGCACATGTATATTTTTATATATTTGCAATCTTCAGACAATTCTGAACGAAGAAAATTTCTATTTCAATGTCTAGAGTGCCATGAATCGGCTAAAATTGTCCAAACTAATCAGACTGGCTCTAAATCTCATGATTTTTACGTTTCTCTTTTGCATTTCTTTCGATGTATCATCCCAAAAATGAGTTAAGTAATACTTTTACTTCAAAGATGCCTTGATATTTGACAAAGTAAAAGCCGAAAATTATTTATTTTAACACAATTAGTAAATATGTAACATTCTGCAGAGAATACAAAATGGAGCCTATTTCGTGATGTAGTTACCAAAAGTGTTTTGGTAAGTATTCTTGAAAAGTTACCAAATTAACTGCTAACTGATAGCTATGATGTAAAAATTACTCTAAAAATCATGGTAGACAGTAAAAACTCACAATAATCACCCTATTCTGTTAATAATTTTCTGAAAATTGCAAAAACACCAAAATATACAAGCTATTCTATTTAAAAACCAAAAGATAAGGTAATTTTTAGCGAAAGTATAAATTAAACAATAATAGCTAAGGATGGAATGCTAATGATTCGGTTGACGACCTATATATTCCATATTACTACCTATATGCAATTATGGGTGTTCTCTAATTTTTAATGTAAAGTTTATCATCTAATTGGTAGAGATAATATTCATTACATTGATTGCCTACTAAAATGTTTACATATGTATTTTCTATTATATATTGTTTTTCCAAATCAGTAAATCGTACCTACACAGCGCAATAAATATTAGAAGCCCAGGAACTACACAAGCACTGCACTGCAACTCTGCAGCATAAGGCTGGAAAATTGTGCATATGTATGTGACATAATACTTTATGGAAGCAGATGTATAAATTTAAACTAAAATAACTCCAAAATTATTTGTAACAGACCTATTTATGTATTTTCTAAAACGCTAAATGCATATTAATGTTTAAGAAAATAATCATTTATGTGATATGCTCTTGACACAGGGCCATATCAAAACAGCTGTGGGTATAGGAACATTTGTTTTCACAACTATTTCGCTGTCAGTTCAAGTGAATTATATTTTTTCAACTTAAGCTCGCATAACTCCATAATTATTTGTGTTAGACAAATAGTGCATAATATGTAGGATGTTTGATAAAAAAACACATTACTTTGGTGTTGCTTTTGTTGCAGTTATTTTGCAGTTATTTTTTGTGTATCATTGCACAAAAAAGAACTTTTGCGTTCTTTTCTGCGTTCTTCGTTGTTAATTTTATTGGAGTTAATAAACACCTTAACCACCCCAAGATTGTTCAAAATCTCACTCTTGACATTTGTGTCACATGCTCCTGACAAATGTTGTTTCTATAAAAATAAGATAGTAAAATAACTATTATACTAAAAGGATTAAAAATTCAATTGACTTTCACATCGAAACAAATAATTTATATTCTAAATAAGCTCGTTTTATTTCTTAACCCACATATTACTGAACGGGTAGTAATCCACCACTTTCTTCTTGGTATGTCTAATTACTGTAGAGGAAGAGTGTTTTTCAAAGCTTCTGCTTACTCCGGTCTTGGTGTTATTATTACCAAATTTTATTATTTTATCCCATCGTTGGTATTTCTGAGTTTCTCATGCATAACAGATATCTTCTTTTTTTTAAGCTTTTCGGGATCAAAGCCCATAAGCCTCGATTTAAAGAAACAAATCACAATTAAATCGAATCGATCAAAAACCATAGTCACAACGTTCAAACTAAAGACTCCTAAACAGAAATCCCAACGTTACTCAAAAAGCGAGCCAGCGCTTGAAATATTTTTACATTCCCGGAAGCAAGCAATGACACAAGATTCAAAGGAAGTACCCTTCAGCCAAAAAAATTTAACATCGAATCGTTTCAAAGATGAAAGCGTCGACAATATATCTAAGGTGATAGGATGATGATCGGCATAGTACCTTCGATGCTTCAAGGACATTAGCACACTCATCGAGTCAGACATAATGGCAACTTTAGCCACCTCTGTTGATTTCACGTATTCCAAAGCTTTTAGTATAGCGACCGCTTCAGCTGCAAACGTACTTGTCAAATTGTGAAGCTTAAATTTGAAGCTAACGCTGCGACTACACAGCACAACCACAATCTTGGGACGACTTGGA
>JAWQRM010000402.1:0-23137 GCA_033557675.1 Coptodactyla brooksi
GTATCGAGCTAAAAGGGGACTATATTGAATAAAATAAAAAAACATTAAAAAAATTTTTTTTTCATTCCCAAGGAGGTTACTTTTCACCCCACCTAGTATTTATAGTTTTTATGAATGTTTTTTTTTCCTATTACTGTTCATGAATGTACATATTTTGTTTTATTTGAGATAACGGAGATCTGTGGTCGTATAATCACTAAAACTAATAAATACGTCAACCACAACAACACTGTTTTAATATTCGGTATATATTTGGATTTATCTAATAAAAACCTTCTTCGGGAGAATGAAAAACTGAACTGTATGACTGACTCATATGTCTAACTCTTACCCTAACTACTTTTTAATACTTATTCGAACGGTTAAAATAATTGGATTTTAATTGCCTTGCCCTTTTACCTGTCAGGTCAAAAAGTATCGACCCCACGACCAGGGCCACATTTCGTTTTGTTTTTATTTTTATTATAACGTTCCTTATTATGGCTGTTGTTTTCATTATTAAACACAACTAAATTAAAATATAAATGTAATTAAATATACATTTAAAATATAATGACTTTAAAATATACATTAAAATATACATGTGAGCTAAAGTAGAAGATTAAGAAAAAAAATATTTTTGAAAGAAAAGTTGCTGATCAAGTTAACACACGTTACAATTCGTTAATACACCCAAATGTACTGTAATGTTACTGAACCGATTATAGTTTGAACAATAGTTTATATTTTCATTACCTCTGTCATTGCTCAAATTATTTTCTTATATATTATTATTTTTATTTTTTGAGGTCTAAAATAAGATATTTTCATCCCTTAGGCCAGATATTCATAGTAACTGTGTTTTGTTTGTTTTTGCATATACCTGTAATCATATATGTATGTAATTTATTTAAAAAGTCACCTTAATCGATTGAATGCCAGAGGTGGAGGTGGCGCATATTTTCTTTAATGCAGAGTGTGTAGGTAGATACAGGGTGTCACAAAATAACTATTCCCATTTTTTGGAAGTGGCAGTGGGCAGTTAATTGAACACCTTTCCATAACAAACTTTTGTCCAGAAATTCTTGGCTATCTAGATAAAATGATAAAATAAAGATTTTAAATAATCTCAAATGTGGAAAGTAATTTTATTAATGTTAAGAAAATGGTACTACACCAAACTTGTTCAAAACATAAATTGTTAAAAATTGATACCGTTATTTTCAATGCCGTCTTGTGGGTGACAGATTAATTCTTTAATAAAGCTGCGGAAGTTTACGAATCATCAAACGCTAGAAGAATGTAAAGCTATTAACTCCTCTTCCATAATCACAAGTGTTCCATAAAGTGATTTAATATGACTCCAAATATAAAAATCTAGTGGAGTCATGTCCGGACCCCATTTGAACATAAAAAATACTAAATTAAAAAAATTAGAATAGCGGCTCAAAATGCCGCCCTGAGATGCCAAACAGTAACCTAATCTCTCATAGAAATTCCTTCTAACATTAGAAAGCATTTCAGGTGTGAGAAAGTTAGCTGTTTCTATTATTTTAGCTCTCAGGGCATCCAGATTTTCTGCTCGCTCGTAGCCGTACACGGCCTGTTTCAAGAAACTCCACAAAAGTCGTTTGGGGACAAATCTGGAGACCTCGCTCGCCATTTAATAATCATAATGCGATTAGGAAATGAATTTGTTAAAAATTCTTCAACTACAGCCACATTATGTGCCGGGCAGCCATCCTGCTTTCTAGATATTTTCAGGAGAGCGCTTCTGAATAAGTCTGACAATAGATCAGGAACGGGCCTTCCTGCAAAATATTGTACGAATAAATCGTGGCAATCGCTTGCAGATTTGCCATCGTAAAATCACTTGATAAGTTTTTCTTCAGCGGTGACACCCACTTCTTTGAATTATGTTCACTAGAAATAGATGTGCTCTGCGTGCTAAAAAACTGAATAATGCTTGTAATTCCCGTAATACCGTCACATCGGTAATATGATGAAGTGGGGATACTGCGTAACCCGTATTCGTTATAGCCCCCACTATGCGTTGCACTTTAACGCGTATTGCGGGCGCGGCTTAAAAGTCCTATGGTACGAGATTTTATCGTCATACTGTATAAAAGAACATGGTGTAAGCGTTTCCATTTTTTATTAATATTGTATTAATAAAAATTCAAAAACAATGTTAAATACCGTTAGAAAACTACAACACGAGATGTACAGGGTTTTTAGAAATCCCCATTTCCACGTAACACTTTGAAACATTCGAGTAACCAAAAAATACTCAGTTCACGAACGCAAATGTTTGAAATATCAAAATCTGGTTACTAGTTAGTGACACACACAAAAATATTACAATACTACCAAATTACAAATCAAATACAAATCAATACAAATCACGTCGGACTTAGATATTTCTGAAAGTCCTGCACAAACTTATCCGTGGAAGGAGGAGGGCATCAACAGGAAGTGTCGTACACACACCTATAAAACCATCTGCGGACCAATTTTGGAGTATGGATCATTAATGACTCATAATCTAAAAGCTCAATCACCAAACTGCGTCATCAGATCAATCTTTTATATAATATATCCAACGTGGAGCTTTACCACGAAACCCAAGTACTACCCATCCACGAACGCCTTAGAATCCTAGCCAACAAATCTATCAACAAATTCACTAAGATCTATATGAAGATCACACCACATTAACACTGGCAATGTTGAAACTTCTACCAAAAATAAGAATGCTCGGGCAGGAGAACTTTGGTCGATAGCTCTTTACAGTCCAAATCAGATGAGGCAAAACCAAAAAACCTTCCGATGCAGTGTATAGTATATATTATAATATAAACAATTGATCTTGAGACTGGAATAAAGACATTCTCTCTCTTTCTCTCTCTTATCCGTGGCACCTAGTTGTTATCGCTAACATTTCTTCTAGATGGGTATTTGTAATTTGAAACATAATCTCTGGGCATATCACCACTAGGAGTTCATCAAATGAATTTGGAATAATTCAGAAGTGATAAAGGGTTTTCGAACACTGATAGGCTTTCGAACACAACTTTATTTAAATGCGTTTGACGAGTACTCGTTTTGTAAAACAAAATTTAACATTTGCTATAAAAACTCCATATTTTAGTAAAAACATTAGGAACATACTATTTGGTGATATGTTTACTATTGCCAATAAGACTGTTGAACAATTTGAAGAAAAGAAAAATCTGTAATTGTGGAGTAAGTAAATTTGTATGGACAGTCATATTTGTAATATAGCTGTCAAATAATATTGACAGCCATTATTTGAAAAAATTATCAAGAACGAGGGGCTGGTATTCGACAGACAAATAAAGAGGTGACATGTTTTATAGCAATAGTCATATGGCATGGCACTGTCAAAAAGCCAACACTTTCTGATAATCTGTTGTATAAAATGTATTTTGCCAAAAGAGAAAGTATAGCCACTACGTTTTCCATATGAAAGAGTTACTTTTAGAAACCTTTATTACTTTGTAAATGTGTACACTTTGAAGATAATAGAAATTTAACATCTTGAATCAAGTTAAATAGAAAATGTGAAAAACATCCCACATAAATGTAAAAAATATGAATGCATGAAACACTCATTTTGGGTTGTAATATATTAGTTCCAATCCAAGATGACTTATTGTTACGGAAAGAGCACTTTGTCTTTCTACTATGCAAATTTTGCTACTATACGAAAGTCAATAGGGATACATTTCCAATATCTGCACATGCACTGGTAGAAATACAGATTGTGGCCAAAATTATACTCAATATAAGAGCGCAACTTGCAGAGTCCTCGAACTCCCTGATGACCTACTATACCTGGGGTATGGAGTATGTAGTAGCATACCTACATACTCCACACCCCTAAGCAGTATAGCACCATAGAACTCGCAAAAAGCTATGTTCCTAAAGTTGTGGGTTTGGAACGTTTAGCTTAGTAACAAAGTTAAAAAATTGTCACCACTGCACTAAAACTAAGAAATGCGTGTTGGACACACATTTCGCTAAGTGAGGATCACCAGGAGTGATAACAGACTGACTTCCATCCCTCGCTCTAAGGGGTGGAAGGCTGATTGACTTTCTCCTCATTACACCATGTACTCCTATAAACTAGTTTTAAACTAATTTTAAAAAATCATTTCACACATCAATTTCATTTTACTATATAATAATTATTTCTTTTAGACGAATCATCATGCACTATAGGCGCATCCCCATTTAAACGTTACAATTTTATAATTAAGTGAGAACATTTTGTATGAATTTGAGCGACCTTCGTTGTCCTAAAACTTATTTAGGGAAAACCGAAATAACTTTAATAACTACAGCTATTTCAGCGAATTCATTATTGATGTAAAAGTTTACATGGAGTTGTTTATACGTGTCGTTTAGTTATGCCAATTCATTATTGACGTAAACGTTGACATGCAGTTATTTATGCGGGTCTACTTGCTGCAATATAAAGTGATTGGTTTTTATAAAGGCAATAAAAGTTTAAAATTTACTTAGAAAAACAGCAAAACTAAAATAACTGTAGCATCAGTGTAATTATACATATCGATTCAAGGAAATACCATTGTGTAAAATATGAAATAGTGCACTTAATAATGAAAATAAGAATAGTAAATAAAATGGCAATTTCTTTTCTTATGTTCGAACGAATTATTCACTTGAAATTAATGAAAGTCAAAACGCATCGTGAGCTATTGGGTTGTTCGGAAAGTAATTTTATTTTTTTTACAGCAGAAGCGTTAGTTGTATTTTAAACAGCCAACTTCATTGTAAACCGTATATACAGTATATGTTCTGACAGCTGACATTAGAAAGTTTATGTGTGAAAATATTTTATTCGGTTCTGTGCAATTGTTTTCTTTTTGTGTCTTATGAAACATGGAGAATCAACAATCACATTTTGTTGTTGTGCCGTTCAATGGAGAAAAAAATTAGTCGATGTGTATGGAGAAGATGTATTGACAGAAGGCCACTATCAAAACTGGTTTGCAAACGTTGGCAAAATTTTTTGCAAGTTTGCAAAATTCGTGGGAGCTCTTTTCAAAATATTTCAGAGAATACCATGATCAATTCTAAAGTGTACTGTCACAAACTGGACAAATAACTTGCATGATTCTCTCAAACAGAAAAGGTCAGAAGTGATCAATAGAAAAGGTATAGCGTTCCACCAAGGTAATGCGAGACCGAATACCAGTTTGGTAACTCTCCAAAAGCTTTTACAGCTTGGATTAGAGGTACCACCATACCTGTCATATTCTCCAGAACTGGCATTTTCCGATTATTACTTGTTTCGGTCTCTACACATTTGTTTGGACGGCAAAACCTTTACTTTAAATGAAGCCGACAAAAATGACTTGTATCAGTTTCTTGCCAGCAAGGATCAGAAGTTTTATGAGCGTGGAATCATGTTACTGCCAGAAAGATAGCCAAAGGTGTTGGACCAAAATGGTGGATATGTAATTACATAAAATATTTATACTCTCTAAGAAAAGTGCCTTTCATTTTCACAAAATAAAAAACAAATTTCCGAACAACCTAATAATAATAGTGACTAGTTTTATATGAACTGGTTTCTCTTTATTTTCCAATGGCAACTAGATTAGTGGTCTAGAATGGTTTAATTTTCGAAAACAATTTTATTTTTCACAAATGGTTATTTAGCAAAAAAATATGGAAAGACAACATAGTTTCATTCAAAATAAGAAAGTTATTAACTTTCTTATTCTATTCTGTATCACAAATACAGAATAGCGAACACTTCAAAAAGTACTTGAAGAACAAAAAATAAAAATGCCGCATGTATAACATATTCAAGAAATTCACAAAATTTGATTTTCACGGATAACACGATAAAAGTTATAGATATATAAAGGATGCATCTATTTTCGGTGACTATAGAACTGTCACGAAATTTATTGCCGAAATTTATTGAAAGTTTGAATTAGCTAATTATAATTTTCTAAATTTTTTGAACGCAGATCTTATAAATAATCTTTTTCATCCACGGTCCAAGCACAACTTTAAATAGGTTTAATACGATGCAGCAAATGATTAGTATAATTTACTCAAGCAATTGGTGGCGCAATGTCCTACAAAGTATATGTTCGTATGAAACTGAATGGAATTAAAGAACAAACTTCTAGGCTGTAGTTTAATACGACCACGACAGTGGTTTAAAGACAAGCTCAAGTACAAAAATTAATAGCAAACAGTGTGAAATGTCGACATACTCAACGGTTACGCATGCAAAACATATATTTTAAAATATTAAAGATTACTGAAATTAATTCAAATGAAAACTATTTTGGTCTGTAATGCCTTTAGCGATAAGGACATAATATATACCTTAATAAAAAACCAGGTACTAAACAGGACTTGTAATAGATTGTACACTATCAAGGTATATTTTAATTGAAACGGCTTCCTATTCTCCGTGTGCAGCCGTCAAAAATGACTTGGATCAGTTTTTTGCCAGCAAGGATCAGAAGTTTTATGAGCGTGGAATCATGTTACTGCCAGAAAGATAGCAAAATGTGTTGGACCAAAATGGTGGATATGTAATTACATAAAATATTTATACTCTCTAAGCAAAATGCCTTTCATTTTCACAAGAAAAACGAAATTACTATCCGAACAACCTAGTACATCAACAAAAGGTTCGTCAGAACAGAACTGCAATAACATAACAATACATTAATAAGGTGAAACAAGGTTATCAATCAAAGCAAGATAAAAAATAAATATATATACTGATCAAAAGAAACATTTTTTTTATTATTAAACCACCTTCTATAAGCCTATCTGGTCAACCATACTGAAATTATTAGAAGAGCAAAATATATTTTCAACTTTTGGAAAATTTCATTCTTTGTTGCTTTCTATTGTTACTTATCGAGAACAATGAGTACGTTTAGTAGAGGCCAAATATCGACGACGTTAGGATAGCTTTGTTACATTAATTCGTAGCTATTCGAGAAGTCTTGATAAACAACTTGTTTGCAAAGTTATGTAAATTGCAACTAATTCATATGCAATTTGGCCAAACAAAGAAATTAAATAAACGACATAAATAATTTATTTTCCCAAGGTTAGATAATATTTATGTATCACTTTGTTTGAAACATCGTCCTGTTCACATTTCACCTACTTATATTACAATTACATAAGCTAATTGCCAATATTCCTATTGAAAACGTTGAAAGTTCAGTGCAACGTCTAATAAATAGGTGATTAAGTAATTGCGTGAACTATACCATAACACCACCTCAGAATAAAAATGTATACCCCATAATACATCGTTGAATCTGTATGACATAACGGATTTGCAGTTCGCCCATAAACAGACGTGACCAATCACTGGTCTCATCAACTGTTAGTAATTGCTGCTTTCTCCGCTGGCGTTCTACGCAACTCTTGGCAGTCTCAAAAACTCATTACGTAAGCAAAACACCACTAAAATACCAATTGTAAGTAGAATAACAGAGAATTAGCTAGTCAGCTGTTGTGGAACTACAGTAAAAGTATGCAATTAAGCTTTTTGTTCGTTTTTAATGGCATTACGATTATACGAAAGTGAATAACTCGTACATTTTCTTTCTTCTCTGCAATTACGTTATCAGATTGAGCGCAGTGAATGTTTTGTTAATAACCTTTTTTTTGTCAGCATGCTCGGCCTACATTGTTAATGACTAAAATCACCAAAACTAACAATTACCACAACCACAACACCATCTTTACAGCCGACATATGTTTCGGCTTATTTAATAAACCTTTACCAGGAAAAGGAAAACTAAACTGTATGTCTGGCTTACTTGACTTGAGTTTACTTACTGACGTTTAATAAATAATACTATTCAAACAATAATTGGGTTTAATTACTTTATCCTTTTATCCACTGACAAGGTATCTCCTTGCCAACTGCGAAATACAAATTTGAATGAGATATAGTTCATTCGATAGGGGAAGTCGAGGGTACAAAAAGTGTAAAAGGGTTTGGGTGAATGGGCCTTCGTTTCTGAGAAATTTGCGTGTAAAGTTGAGCATTCAACCAGCTCTCTGCTAAGTATCTTTGATAGCTTTAAGTAAGCGTGAAGCGCTGTGGCTAAGTCGCTTAAGCCATGCCTTAATACACGTGCCGCACGCATATGCTGACATGTAAAATTAAATTAAATTAAAATTATTTTAAAATTATTTAATTAAAATTAAATAAAATTAATGAAACTAATAAATGCAGTTCTAAAAAATAAAAAAAAGTTGACGCCACCGTACGTGGTCTCGAACTGACTCGCGCCAGGCGATAAAATAAAAACAGCGCGCCTTATGCGACTTAGCCACAGCGCTTGACGCTTACTGAACGCTATCAAAGATACTTACCAGAGAGCTGGTTGAATACTCCATTTTACATGCAAATTTCTCAGAAACGAAGGCCCATTCACCCAAACCCTTTTACACTTTTTATACCCTCAACCTCCCCTATCGAATGACCTATAACTCATTCAAATTTGTATTTCGCAGTTGGCGGCATCTCCTTGTGAGTCAAAAAGTATCTATATTAACTTGTTTAATCAATTCTATTTTATCATCTATTCTGTCATTTAGAGTGATCATGTGGGTAGCCACGCCATATTTCTCTAGTCTATGATATTTAAAGTAAACTAAAATTTACTACTCTATACCTAATTTTAAGGGACGTATGCGTCTATCCGATGTAACTTTTAGCGCAATTTGTGCAAGTGGTTTTATGGATCCTCAAATCTACTATATATATTTTCTCTTTTGGGCTGCTTTACCGATTTATAATGATGTTGCTGTTAGTAAAATCTACTTTAAAATCTATCGTTTTTAGCGTATTAGCTAATCCTTTGGTGGAGAGTTTAATGAACTGCTTAGGTTCGTCTTTAGCCAATATTTTAAGCGTAGTCTGTTTACGTAACTTTATTTTAAATTTCTTTTTCCTGAAAATGTTATTTATTTGATTTTTATTAATCTCATTGTATATAGCTAACTCTTCAATATAAGCAAGCTCATTTTATACCTAAGTTTGTTTGGCGGAAACTTTAGTAAGACGACTAGTTAGCATACTACTGAATACATCTTTCTTATGTTGGAAGTGATAATTAGAATCTGATGTATGAATCTCTTTTTCTATTAGTCTGCGCAAAATATCGAATTAAAGTTTATTTTCTTTTCTTATTATTAAAGTATCTGCTTGTTAATTTTGCCATAGGTTTTTAATACATATAACAATGTTTGCATACCAACAAGACCAATGCTAAGGCACATGGTCAGCCATATCACCACTGACCACGTGCATTATGTGCAAATATTTTATTTTCAGATGAGCATTCAGCTATCATTAGCCGAACGCAGCATTGGCAAAAGCTGAATGTACGGTGATTTAATCATTGGAACTTTTTCAGTTCCGCTTGATTTCAGCATGACGGTTTTCCTATTCTTTCCCTGATTGTATTATTGACAAAAGTGGCAGAATTATATGGCCCTTTAGATTGCAAAATTTATCGTCTAATGATCTATTTTTGTGGGTGTACATTAAAGGAATTGTTTACCAACCTCGTAAGCGAGTAAACAATTCGAATGAACTAAGAATAGAAATTATTGAATCTCGTATCTTCGTTCGGTTGGGATATTGTTTGGCGAACATGGCTAATATTATGGTTAGTATAGTTATTTAATTTTGCTTTTTAATCTTTTAATCCCAGAGATATTTTATTTTCGAATTGAATTCCATTAGGGTAAGAATAAAATGTTTGTTTAACAATCAAATTTAAATATTTGAAAGGATACTGTTAGAAGTTGAAAATAGGAGTACGATATGCGGACGTATTTACTGAACGATAACAAGGAATGGTCCGTAAGAAAAGGTTAACCGCACCCAACTTACGCTATTCTCTTTCTAGAATTCGCATAATCCCTAAATAAATGGTTGAAATTTTTCCACATACAATGTATACACATTTCTATTCAATAAAAAAATCGAATTTGTCGTATACAGAGCAGTAATGACGTCATAAGTAGAAGTAATGAAAAAAGAGTTTTCTCAAATGTTTTTTCGAAATATTAGTAATTTTATTCCACACGTATAAAAAATGTGGAAAACGTATACTGTGTGGTTAGAACTGAACAATTTTTTATCATTCTGCAAAGAATTTGTAGTCATTATGTGGGTATGGGACAAGTTAAAAGAAGAACGTGAAAGCAACTTTGAGATATTCACAAAACGCGATTTTCAAATGGTTGTAGATCGCAAATTATTAACTTTAGACCCAACTGTCATATGATAGAACATACAACTGATGTCAAATCAAGGAAAGATAACAAAATCTGAATTAGAAGAAAGTTATGTACATCGTACATAACTTTCTTTTACCTTGCCCCTGGTTTAAATATAAAAAAAAAATGTAAAAAAAAATCCATTTGTACCTATCTTCTTTTTCCAAAAATGTGTAATAACGCCCAAACTGTGCGATTTAGAACTGCTGTATAATAATTAAAGTGGCCCTCAAGTCTTATAAGGACTTCAAAAATACCGTAATATAGAGGGTATTCAATTTAAAAATCTGAAGTTAGATAGTTTTCAGAATAAACCGAACACCATGTATATTCGAAAACTGCTTCAAATTGTGAAGAGTTCGATGTCGTGCAACCTTTATTTCAAACATTTTTTTCTAAAGGGAGCAATACTTGAGATTGTATATAAATTTATCAAATCTATACATACAGTATGAGGATAAAATCTCGTACCATAGCACTTTAAGCCGCGCCCGCAATACGTAGTGGGGGGAGGGGGACTCTGCGTTGTTGAACGGTTAGTGGCTAGGTTAGTAGCGTTTTGCATGTCGTAGTGTATCGTACTAGCTAGTGCTCTTTTACTTACGTAAAACGGAGATCATAGAAATATCTCCTTTTAAATGTTATTGGCATTAAATGTTGATTGCACAAAAGGAACATAAATCTATTCTGATGAAAGAAAAATAAAAAAATATTCTAAAATAAAATAAATTCTTAAAACCCCATTTGAACATAAACTAGCAGGTGTACATCGTACTTGACTTTCTCTTACCTTGCCCTTGGTTTAATTATAAAAAAAGTGTAAACACTATTTCCATTTGTACCTGTCGTCTTTTTCCAAAAATGTGTAATAATGCCCAAAGGGTGCGATTTGGAACTGATATCTAATAATTAAAGTGGCCCTCAAGTCTTATAAGGACTTAAAAAATATCATAATATACAGGATATTCCATTTAAAAATCTGAAGTTAGATAATTTTCAGAATAAACCGAACACCATGTATATTCGAAAACTGTTTCAAATTGTGAAGTGTTCGATGTCGTGCAACCTTTATTTAAAACATTTTTTTCTAAAGGGAGCAATACCTGAGATTAAAAATGAACTGCCTTCTTGCTCCTTAGGATTGTATTTTTATCAATTATGTTTATAACTCGAGAAATATTGATTTTAAGCTACTATTCTTGTAACATTTTACTCACAATTTTATGTACATTTCAAACATATGGTTTGTTACAAAAACTTGTATAAAAATAAAAAAAAAATTGTAGTCCCTCAACCATACGTACAATTTTTACGAAATCCTTATTATGGCCAGATTATATAATAATTAGCTTGTATGTAAAGTATTGTTTTCATCAGTCTAATGTGGCAGTCTAAAAACGATTTACAGATGGACAGACAGACGGACGGACGGACGGAAAATAGCATAGATAGACTACAAATAGCCTCCAGAATTCGTCAAGATCTTCATTAAAATCTCGATATCATTTTTTTTGCGAATGCAATACTTTGTCTTAAGAGAAAGTAAAAATAAAAGAAATGAAACGAAAAATCAAAAACAAGAAAACAATATTTCTTTCGGAATGTGCTATTAAAGTGAAATACAAACTTAGTATTCTGCTTTCCATGTAAGTGTTTTAACACTTCGAGAAAAGTACAATTTATAAGAATATGCTTCATACATAATAGTATGTTTCTAGTCTGGTTTAAAAATGTTATACGAAAATAGATACTAAAGGCAGAACTCGACACGATTTTGCAATAATACATTAAAATCAATGCATAGAAACATTAAGTGAGAATTTCATCGATCCTGATGATGCTAACTAGATTAATGAACCGTATTTCGAGCAGTTATTTTCCAGTTTTGGTGCAGTTGTAACAATTGTTTAACTTTGTTAGGAAGGCAAAGGTTTCAGTCCAACACATTTAAATACAAAAACATTGCCGAAACCTATCAAAGACACTGGAATCAAAACGTTGCCTAGTTGTGTCATATGTATAAATGAAGAATAAAAATAGTTGAAGTCTATACAAAGATTTTCATGCCTCGTGAGGCATGGGCATCCGAATTATTTTTTCCTAGACCATTATTGCCAAACAAACACAATTTTTTTACTTGTAGAGTTCGCTACTTGTACACATTGACACTAGAACATTTTGAACGTTTCTTACTTAGTTAAGTTACGTACAAATTGTGATTTCTGCATAAAATCAATAAAAAGGACATCGTACTTTGGTTCAAAAAACTTGATCTGGCCGTTCTTTGGAAATGTTCATATGTATATCCGTTGTTTGCATGAAGATTACCTATCAATTAAGGATGGAAGGCAAGTTTCAGACCATTATTTTCAACTGAAAGCAAAGGTCAATTTTTAAATATTTTCATTGACAATATTCAGCGCTTACACAAATACAAGGTGTGTTATAATTGCAATTTTTGCAATAAAAGAACCTTAAAATTAACAAACGGGTTAGACAAAGTAAGACATTCACACCTCTTAGGCTGTCGCCATCCAACAAAATTTTTCCAAGTAGCTATTGCCAAACGAATACGTACATTTTACTTGTAGTATCTGCATTGAAACGCTGTAGAAGAAAATTTCACGGTAACGATGAATGTTTCCGCGATGCATTCGATAATCTTACATAATATGAATGTACTGTTAAAATGTTGTACAAGACTGGTGGTAATTTTAAGACGTAAGCATTCTCGAGGTTTGTGAAGCTCTAACCGTACACTTTAATAACACAGTAACCATATCTATAGTTCTACATTTTATAATACATAGCTCCCTTCTTTTGTTTTAGAACATAGTAAAACTGAAAAGTACTCTTCATAGTAAATCAAGTAGTTTAGTAGTTATATATATGTAAACATATGACTAGAATCCAACCATGTTTGCTAAAGTGCTTCAAGCGAATACATGTGTTATACAAATTAAACACACTCGCATCATTCACTTTCTGCAAAGATAGAAGCTTACAAATTAACATATAAAAGCGCCATACCTTGCTGTAGAATAAGTACAACAAACATAAAATAAGGATGTTTGGGAAGAACACAAATGAAATATTTCACACATGCTGAGGTGTGCGCATCTGAATATTTTTTCAAGGTTTTTAGAACAGCTATTCGCAAACATTCCAATATTTTTCATCTAAGACTCACTACTAAATGACACCATTAACATTGACGCATGTAGTAAGTTCTACACGTAAAGAAGTAAACAGCATCCGTAATGGTAACTAAATATTTATTTTGGTCAGAATAAATTTACATATTGTTTATCTCTGTAAAGAAAAATGTGTGCAAACATTGCCTTTACGTAAAACCATTATTTTTATTGGCTACCATATTTCATAAGCTATGGAAGACATAACCTATCAAAATTACACTAGTTTTGTTTCGTGCTTGTAAAGAGTGAATAGTGAACTTTTTGCAAGACAATGAAGGTTTTTAATGTTTACATACATTTTCGAATTGCGCAAATCACTTTCTCGCTTTTGACTGTTCACATAGAGTCATTTTATTTGCAGTTAGCAGTATGATTCAGGAAAACAAAAATAGCGCGAAATGTGGCATAATCTGATATCAGGTTGGTGGGTTCGCTTTTGTTCCTCGATAATATCACGGTTCGTAAATGGACAATATATTTGAAAATCAATATTTGGCGATAGATAACGTAGTGTACAGGAGTAGTAGCGACAAATCCGTGAACTCTTATCTTATCGGACTTATGGCAAAATATTTCGTAAAAGTTTGACTTCTATCTTTCAATCATTTTTTCTAACGACAGGAAAAAGGAATCATGTTTAGAGATATATTATGTGGAACTCATTGCGTGTCACATTGAATACATCTTCCTCAACTTAGTGTAGGTTTTGAAGTAAATCAGGTCAAAGATATAAAGTACAATTTGCAGAACTCACTACATTAATAATACAACATTCTCAATTAGATCTTTGTTATTGCAGAAAGAAATCATCACGCATCTAGAGTTTTGATATAGAATGTACAACAAATCATTATTAAATCTGACGTATAGGAACCAAAAATGTAATAGCTTACATTTTTGGTTTCTATACGTCAGATTTACCTCATTTTCAAATAGTTTATTCACTGCCAGGGATAAACTGGATGGGTGGAAATTAAAAAAACAAACGAGCTATAAGCAATAAGAAATCAAATGTTAAGACAAAATTTGGTATAATAAGAAGCAAAAAAATTGTAAGCTATTGCTTTTACTTTTTGGGACAAAGAAACTGAAATGTTTGTCAAAAACATATCTTTTAAGTTTATGCCGTTAGGCAATAGCAGTTGGTGGATGAACACGAATTATCAACCTGATATGTTAACCTGAACGGTAGTAGGTTTACTATCTAATACACTAAAGAGAATGATTGTGGAGAATTTAAAAAATTAAAAAATTAACCGCCTAACCCTTTAATGCACATTTTTTTATTAATTTGCAGGCAATTGTAACCTATATTTATTTTGGTACGGTAATATGCTAAATTATATGCTAAATTATCAAGTGAAGTTCGTGATGTACAAGTGACAACAAACAAACAAACAACTGACCCCGGCACCTCCACCCCTTAATCATTGTTGAAAACATGTCTGCTGAGTCTTAATATTTGGATGTCATTAATTCTCGAAAGTGGCATATTTAGAGGCTAACTTAAATATAATAAACCGAGTAAAAATTGGTGAAAGAAATACATAATTGTCGCAAGGATTGTAAATTAAACGAACAGATACATGCATTCACGGAAAAATGCAGAAATATTTCCAGTGAAAAGTGCTATATTAACATTTGCTTTTCTAATCAAATATTTAAACATTGGTTTCATGGGTAGCTAGATTTAAACTCTACTTTGTATATTCGTAATTACCATGCATGTGGTAATTATTGCTACACGTATTAAAAGTAATAGCAAGCCTATATATGTGCTCCAACATTCATGTGAACGGCAGTGGTCTCGAACCACTAATATAAGGAAGAGTAATTTTCATTTTTACTACGTTCTAAAATAAAAGAAACAAGATATATATTATAAATTGTGTTATAAATTATAAATATAATACTTCATGATACTGCGTTATTCAGCTTCCCTATGCTTCGCAAGTATACGGAAGTACCCACGTCCTTAATATTACTACTAGTCTCTCCATTTTAACAGTAAATCCAACATTATATAAAAATATCGAATGCATCGCCGAAAAATTCACGTTGGAAAAAGTTACATTAAAATAATGTTCAAGAATTAATATGTGGCCCAAATCATTATCGAAACACAAAGATTCTACTGAACAAAACTTAGCCTATTGCATCGACTACCTTGATAATGAAGCCGAATACTTTGAACATTTTTTATTTTAGTTCAAGAACGGATATATAAGCCGATGTAAAATTTTGTATACTAAAGTCTTTATCGAAAACTATATGGTCTCGTTTTAGACATTTGCATTAGCAGGTTATTAAAAAAAATATTTTTAGATATAGGCGAATGTACATTTGATAAAAGGAAAATCCTATATAGAATTTTAATGTAAAGAAATGTAAAGACGTACTTGAAAAATATTTCTCCTAGATGAAAAATAACAAATTATCGGTGTCTGACTTTTATCTCAAGAGATACCAAATACTAATCACCCTGTGTGATTAAGATGTTTTTTATTACTGTTGGAGATACCTTGAGATTTTCTTGTGTTACTGCCAAAATTTTGATTGTCGTGGTTTATTAAAAAAAGTTGATATTATATAAAATCCAAATATCGAAAAGTATATAGGGTGTATAATACACTGTATATTCTGAAGATAATTTTGAATTGAACAAAATTTCAATAGCCATAACAGGCATATCTGGTTTGCCTCACAACTTCGCATTATTACAGTATTCTCGAACGCAACGCGCAATATCTACGAGGAAAATTTTGCTCGAGAAGAAAATTACAGAAGAAATCACTACTGCGTGGGCACCTAGTGTATTAGAATTGCAATAAAAATAGACGCAGAAGTATTTTTTAAAGTTATATTAGTTTTTCGCACGTTTCAATTATAGATATGCATGAAACGTGTTAGGATAAACCAGCACGGAGAACATTTTCCAAAGTAACACGTACACGTTAATTTAATTTGCAGAAGTTCTAGTCTTAATGACATGTCGTAGCTAGTAACTAACATCAAAGGTATCATAAAAAGTAAAATTGCGTAACCAAAGGAATTAACTATTATTTTAGTTATTGTCTATTATTGCTATGAAAGAGGATTTTCTTTCTCGACGAACAGCAAGGGAGTTAAAATTACATACATGTTTCATACGGATTCATAGGAATTATAAGAATAGAAGTAGCTACGAGTCACATCAGACAATCCATAAAATTAGAACGAGAACATCCTTTCCATCAGGAGAACATCCGTCCCTTCTCTTTCATGGGTTCTTGTACTAAACGATGAGAGAAAAGCTCATTGAGCGCCAGTTTAATATGTTTATATCGTATTACTATTTTTAACCTATAACGATAATTTGTATCTTTTTTGTATCTTTACGCAAAATACAACGCATTTAAAATAATTCTAGTATCCAACGATTAACCCTTTGTACTCGAGAGGCGCCGCTATGGCCAAGGCGTTTCACGTGATAAAAAATCATTTTAAAGTACCTACAAAAGATTTTAAAGTCCTCGAGTGCAAAGATTTAATATAAAATACTAGCTTAGATAAACATGTCTACAGAAAGAAACGTTCTTTCTTTCTGTAGACATTTTTAAAAATCAGCTGTTATAATTTAATAAAAACTCTCGAAGAAAGGATTGTATACCACCATTCTAGTGTGATCAGAAAGAACTGAAACGTGCATTTAATGCACAAAAGTGTCATTTAGGCAATGACCAACATTTATGCTGGGGGCTTCTTTTAATGCATGTATAAAATTTATATTAGATAAATTAGATTCAGCCTATTAAACGTCAAGTGTTGTTTCATTTACGCTTTAATTGTTTACGCTGTCTTGTTAGTTAGTGCATGCTACAAACTTGTACGGAAAGTTTATTGCCTGTAGATTACAACTATGATTTGCTGTTTTGGCAATGATTCATAAACTATTTCTGAATAATAACGAAGGAGATTATGAAAAATTGTTTTAGGGATGAAGCATGGTTCTAGAAAAGAGGCTGTGTTAGTTCCCAAAGTTTAAGAATCAGGGCTGCACAAAGTCCACATGAGTGCATTAGGGAATGTAGAGCAATAATTTATTGAAGAATTTCAGGACGCTGAATAATACGAATGTTAGTTTCAACAAAATGCGGCTCCATGTTACAAACACTAATCAGCAGGAATACTCCTGCTGTCGAGCCTACGATATCGTATTAGCAATTTGCTTTCTTCTCTATACATTTATAAATTTAATAAGTCTATTTTGTAATAAAAAGTAAACTTATAAGTTCAAAAACTAATAAACTGAGCTTTCAATTCACGTAAGGTTTTTATTTTTGAACACACATTAGTTTGCTATACTGTTGGTCGTTAGGTATATTGTAAATTGATTATTATATCAATATCTCTTACATATGGAGCAAATTAATAAAATATTAATAAAGTACCAAATAAAAAATTTAATTCGTTACAAATATATGAAAATTGGGTTAGGTTGGCTTGGTTTGGATTGTCATGATCGACCTTACTAATTAATTTTTAGATATTAATATTAGATTTTAACATAGATCTGCTTGTGAATATCCAGATGGATGAGATGGAACGGGTCTCTACAGTGCATTCTAAATTCATACCGTAGATTGAAAGCGTTACTCAAAGTTTATTTTTATCCTCTAACCATTTTGCAGGAACTTACAAGTTAAGTTACTATAAGCGGTTTCAATTATCATGCAATTTCAAACTATATATTGAAGAAAACCGTGATACATTTAAGTGCTCAACATTAAAAGCGAATAATTTAAAATACATTCATTTGTACGTAGACTCCATGAAAATGTACAAACTATCAAAAATAAGACAAATTAGTGGCAGGTAGGTTGTATTGTAATTATGCACCATATAATTTCTATTTGTCACTTAGATCTATAAAATATACAACTTAGTAATAGTTACACACATCCTATTCTAATATTTTCTTATTGTATCTGCTAAGATAATAACGGGCTATCGTATATTGTTTTGTACTTTGCAGTACTATACAGTAAATACATACAGGGTGTACTCCAACACATGGAAGCGTATACCACGGTCGTTAGGTTCTAAAAAAAGTGATATGAATTCTTATTATACAGAACAAGGCACTAATACAGGGTGACTTTCCAAAAGTTGAAAAAAGCCTGTACTATTTTCATCTTATTGCTAAAACAAATATTTTTATTAAAACAATAATTGATTCACTGTTAAAACAGTGCGCTTTCTCTTTCGGGAAATACGTATCATTTTTTACGCTTTCTTTATCAGTATCCTGAGTTGTATGCTCTACTTTTTTTGCAAGAAATCTGCTATTTTCGATTGTTTGCGTTTAGCTGAGATATCGTCATAAATTTCGATGTGCAGAAGCAAGCGCTTTTCAATTTTGTGTTCCCAATTGAAGAATATTCAATTAGAAAATTCAACTTCAATTTGTTCGATTAACAATAAGTCTAGGATTTTCATTGTGCTTGTTAAGGTCAAATGTTCAACTTCACCTTTTATATCGGTACTATCATCCTCTTAATTAATATGACTAATCTATCTCAACTTGCACTATGCTTGTTTCATCAGCCTTTTCAACAAAGATTCAATGTTGCCTTTTCAACAAAGATTCAAATAATATCAAAATCCTTTGATATTATTTCGACATTTGGGCGATCTAAACCGTTCCTATGGCTTGATTCCTTCCGAATTGTCAAGTATTATGATAAAGCGGTCTTATTCAGTTAGTTATTTGTTTCTTTTTTTGAAACAGGTAAATAAATTGATTTCCGAGCAGGATTCGAACCTGCGACCATCTGCTTTTATGATAGGCCAGGCACTCTAACCGCTGAACTATGCGAGGGTCTCCCCTACTCTTCAGAAAATCATCTGTTTCTTTCTGCCTTTCGAGAAATCGCTTATCTAATATATATATATATATATATATATATATATATATATATATAAATTTAAAAAGGCCTTATGTTGGTGTCTAGTCCCATCTTTTGCCTCGAGCAGAAATTCTGTTCAATTATTTGTTCGTGTATTGTGCTCTGGGATCAGCTGTGACGACATTTGTGGTAATAACAGCAACGAAAGCTCCAATTTTCTATTTCTTCTTTTCATACAGATGCTTTATTTAAGGTTAGTTATATGCAAATTCTAAATTTTATTTTCTTATTAGATGAAATGTCTTATAAGAGAATTTTTTTATTTCCGGCAGGCATTGTTCGGGGGCCCAAATCAATTTAAAAGTATCAGTAGGTAACATTTCTTTAAAAAAATCTATAATGTGACAATTAAATAATGAGAATTTTAATTTAAATCATAGAACACGTAGCGCCATCTATCGAACATATATATATTGTTAGAAAGATACAAGTCACCTTTTTCGAACGCACCCAAGTTCATGCTAATCGAATGACAGATTACAAAGTTACAAAACAAAAAAAAATGCGTTTTCAGAAGAATTTGTTTGTTTGTTCATTCGAATTTGTCAAGAATCAAGACAGTGTTGATTACTTTTTATGATTCACAAGGGTTTGTCCACAAGGAATTTGTTCCACAATGGAGAATATTATTTAGCAGTTTTACATTGTTTGTGATTAAGAATTGTACGTATTATTCCTGTCATTGACCACCCACCGTATTCGCCTAATATATCACCGTGTGACTATTTTCTTTTCCTTAAATTGAAAATTGCGGTGAAAGGATCGTTTTATGATAATATTTCAGTCATTCAAGCAGCTGTGATTAAAATAAAAGACATGTTTAAAAAATAACTTTTAAACATAATTTAATGTGTGTTTTTTATATATCTAAAAATTCTCGTTATTTAATTATCATACTGTGTATACCTGTACAGAGGTAAAAAAGAAGAGATGAAAGTCTGAAAATACGTTTAATTTCCCACTAACAAAATGAATTTAAAATTCTACTGAAATCAGAACAAATACGAATGAAGAATATCGAAAGAAATGATGCTTGTTCTTCACGACATATCTTGATATGATTCACGTATCACACGTGGATACCTTTAAATTATGGTCTTCAATTGGGTATTCATATAATAGCCGGAACAATTTTGTGGAATCCCCTGAACTAAACTCTATTTAAAATCTTTTATCATCGACCGGTCGTAGGTGGTGCATGATGATACCATACCGTCGTTGTCGTCGTCTGTAGTGTACAAATAGGCACGTTCTCCTTGTCACAACAGAATAATTGAGTTATCGGCAAACATAGACGCGGTCATATAGCACTTCTCATTGTTTGAATTGCGTAATGGTCGTTACTGCGCCCAGTGGGATATCAAAGGACCTTGACTGCAATGCAGACCGATTATTACCGCACGCCAATTCTTCGAAAGCTAACGTGTTCATGTTAGCATTCGAATCGTCTAGAGTAGACGAGCTTAATGCTGTGAATTATTAGTTTCCAAATACCATGCATAAATGATGGTGGAATAAGAAATTTTAAGATCTCCAGTAATAAGAAATGATGCACTGCAGATCTTTATGCACATTTGGGTTTTTTACATTCGCGCGCACATTACTAAAGTGAGAAAGAGATAAACGAATACATCCATTGAATTGTCATTATACCATACGTTGAACTAACTTTGGACGGAACCTAGACGTGCAAACAACAGCTTCAGAACGACTGAAATGGTTCATCTTATCAAAAGGTAATTTAATGGCAATTTCTCGGAAGAACAATCCTGGACAGGTATGCCACAAAGGTACCTCGACTAAAACCTGCAAGAGAGGCTGTGGAAACTGATATGTGCGGATGTTGTTATGGACAGTGAACGTCTCTCCAGCAGGCGATTAAGAGACATTCTGGAATGCAATAATTTCCAAAGATTTTTATTGAGGTCATTATTTTAGAACAAACCATCACAATCCTAAAATAAACATATAGGGGTTGCTAATCGTATACGATATCAACAAAAGCTGAATTAGAACGAATATTGCAGCACCAAGTGATTCTTGTTATTCGTGGGCTTACACCCAATTTTGACTAGGTTTGGTTTCAGTATGACGGTTACTCTGCTAACAGTACAATTCATCTAAACAAAAATGTAACTGGTAATTCTTCATCTGAGATGTCATCGCACAAAACTCCTACGTAGTTGGTTCATAAACCATTTTAAACGCTACACACAATCATACAATTGTGTGTAGTGTTTAATCAATAATGATAATCAACCAGATTGATAATCAACCAGAGACAATGGACTAGATCCAGTTGGAAAGGTTTGACAAAAAATTATCAGAACAAACCAAGGCGCCTGGTCCAATCAGAAGAGCGCAACATGCAGTCAATCACAATGCGACACGCGACTTCTGCACACAGTCTTCATCTCCTTTGAACGTCCGACGAAGACTTAATAATAATTAGATTATAACAATTTCTTAGAAATGCATTAATTCCCGGATCGTATTATTAGCAGCAGTATTAGACAACCATTTAATTTAAATGATCTTTAATCTTCAATCAGACAATAGAATTATGCAATGCTTATCACCGCAGGAAAGATTAAGACATATCATTATAAACTTGTCTTAGGGAGTGCGCAAAGGATTGATTCAAAATATAAAAGATTGCAAACTGAAGAATTACAGACATTTTTCTGAACAAATTTGTATAAATGAAATTCTCTTTAAACTGACAATTTTTTTTTAATTTGATGGTGAGTGATTATTCCCAATGCCTTGTTTATTTACATTACGTAGTTTGAGTAAATAATCGAAATTGCAGAAATTGTATGTATATTATAACAACATGTTCGTCTTGCAGACGTACATGCATCGTCCTGCAGACAATTCTTTAACCAGTGGGTTAAAGAATTGTCTGCAGGACGCATTGAACACATAAGTTTAACATTCTGAGTTAATTTCTTTGCAAATTATGACCTGCCGTTAATCCTAATTAGTTACTGGTCGTAAATAATTATATTGTTACAAGACTCCCAACATATCAAAAAACAAAAGTAATCTTAAACATCCATTATGTACAATATTTGTTTAATAAAAGATTATAATTCTAAGGCTCATAATAATCCTTTCGTAATTTCTTTGCATTTCTTCCAGTCGACGTACTCAAAGTAACAAAAGTGATTGATATATACGACTTGACTATACTGATAAGTGACTTAGGTATTTTACAGTACCCAGGGGTTTGTCAGTATGCTTATTTATGAATATTACTATAAAGACAGAACATAATAGTAGTATTGACGCTGCAGTTGTTATGTAGCCTAATCAATTTTATTTCATGCACAAATTGATATTGATTTGTTTCAAAGTGCACCATCGGTTATAAGTCATCTTATTAAGTATTTTAAAATATTCCTGGAATTGAGGGCGCATTAAATATTTTTTTGGAATTACAATATGTATCAGTACTGTAACATACTGATACAGTATGTATCAGTATGTAACAGTATTTGTAAGACTATATATATATATATATATATCATCTATATACGTACGTATGTTCATAGAAGAAATAACATACATGGTACACCAAACTTACAACCTTAAACTAAACAAAAACAACGACGAACAAAACGAAACAAACACCATTGCTCAAAGCCGAAACACCGAAGAACCTCAGCC
>JAWQRM010000403.1:0-23118 GCA_033557675.1 Coptodactyla brooksi
GATTAATATTAATCGTTATATCGTCAGAACCATTTTTATGGTAGTTCTCTAAAGCAGTTATTTGCTAGAGTTATCATACAGATCATACAGTTTTTGACTTAACGGATTTCCATTTCTTCGCTTTTCTTCGTTAAATGAGCAATGAAGCTATTGCAAACTTGCAACATTGGCCTAAGTCACAGGGTATCGTTAAACGGTTTAAGATCTTCAGGTGAGTTTTTGCTTAATCTTGTGTCCTTCGTTGGGCTGGAAAGGGTATTTTTGGTGTAAGGGCTACTTCTTTTTGGTGTAATTAGCAGAATTTTCTCATTTTCCTACTTTTCCATACCTTGCAGTATAATAACCTTCTAATTTCCTTTCAATTATCATCTACTCTTAAATATTGCGCTGTTTTGATGATCAACCCTTATATCTCTTTTGGACTCACCCGTCTTCACTGTTGCGGGCCGGTGCCTGTTGCACTCTGTGCGGTCTGGGTGCTAACATCCTCCAAGGAAAAAAGTCCTGTGTAGTGACTTTTTCTCAGTATCACTCTGAGTCATAGGCCATCGTTAAACCGTTTAAGATCTCCAGGTGAGTTTCCGTTTAATTTTGTGTCCTTCGATATGAAAAATATATGATTTTGATTTTCAGCCATATTACAGATTTCCAATGGGCTCAAGTTGAAAACTAAATCCATGAATTCATCTGAAAGAATCTATTGGCGTGTCTACATGTCTACATCCAAGATTTTTATTTCATTGACTACTTTTTTGTGTAATTAGCAGAATTTTCTCATTTTCCTACTTTTTCATACATTGCAATACAATAACCTTGTAATTACCTTTCCATTATCATCTACTCTTAAATATTGTGATGCTCCACCCTTACGTCTCTTTTGAACTCACCCGTCTTCATTGTTGCGGGCCGGTGCCTGTTGCACTCTGTGCTGTCTGGGTGCTGACATATTTTTTTGTACTAGCTAAATAATTGAAATGCTATAAAGTTAGCCTTATAACCAAGTGTGTGCAATTCTTTAATGGGATTCCATACTTTTCGTGTGAATTAAGTTAGAAATACTATAAAGGTGATAAATTTGTCCCTAGTATTATGTACTATTTTCGGAAAGGCCCCATTATTCTTGCAGCCAATTTGTTATCATTCATCAACCTAATCAGGAGCAATAAAATGTTTACCCGGCTAGGAGGGGTAGAGATATCTTCCTGATTTATTTATCCCCGGAGAAGGGATGTTCCGTTATTACCCGATTGCAATTTATCTTTCGGAAATGAAGCCTGAAGCGATTACTCTCGCGGTGACTGCATTTATATTCGTCAAATATTTTTCGAGATCACTCCCGTCTCGGGTGGCCCTCGTAGATTGTTGCTAAAGGTCACGTACGGGAAGCTTTTAACGGTTATTGCGGTAGATGGCGCTCCAAGGCGAAGGGGGTGGGGGTGAGGCCTCTGTTTCGTTCATTTCCGGAATAGAAAATTTAATTTCGGGCATACATCTCTTTTGAACTCACCCGTCTTCAGTGTTGCGGGCCGGTGCCTGTCGCACTCTGTGCGGTCGGGGTGCTGACATCCTCAAAGGGAAAAAGTCCTGTGTAGTGATTTTTTCTCAGTATTACCCTGAGTCATAGGCCATCGTTAAACCGTTTAAGATCTCCAGGTGAGTTTGTGTTTAATTTTGTGTCCTTTGATATTTTCTCGTCAAGGATCAACACCAGTATTATTAAGAATAGAATTCTCAGGTATTGATTATTTTAGACACTTGTAACCTTCTCTTAGACTTTCTCTAAACAATTGATTACTGGCTCTCAGCACGCGATCTGGTCTTCATTACCATTTGTAGTCGAAAAAACAGGATCGACTTAAGAGCACCAGCCCTCTTCGTGCTGTACGAGAAACACAACGACTTTTAAGGTCTTCGTGTTCTTTCTTTTTCTTTTCGATAAAGGGTATTATCGTCCTTAACGATTCCAAGTCATGCGATCCCGAGTTTCACCTCAAATATTATGAAAAATGCGACCGGCATTCGGTGAAATGCTAAGCTCTGTGAATTGCAATGAAATTCTCTCATCCACAAAAGCCATCCGAACGTCCTGACCATTGAAAAATCCATTAGCTGAGCGACGAGATTCCGAGGAAACCGAGCCTGAAGCGCCAGAAGGGCCCGTTGTCTTGGATTTAATCTACCTTTTAACAACAAAACCCCAGGCCATAGATACAACGCCAGATAAGCGTCGTAAGGGCACGGGAGTTTTCCTTTTTCCCCACTTCGCGTTCCGTCTCTATCTCCCTCCCTTGTTTTCCTCTCTACCGGAAACTACAAGGATAATCGAATACCCGTTGAAGTTCCCCAGGATGGCATCGGTTAATTAAAGATAACGAGCTCCGTCGTAAAGAGGAACGGAACAAAAATAATATTGGGTATCGAATAAAGCCCCACTTGGTACAAAGCAGGACCAGCAGGTAGCTGCTGGCAGGATGCAGTCGATACAAATTTAATCCGCGCCGGTTTTTGTTTGTTTTTATGTCCTGTTCCGTTTTTACTGTTTTTTTTTGCAGGACGTGCTCGTTAAAAGTTTGGAACATAGGGCCAATTTCGGGGGGCCACGCGAGCAGGGCTTGTTTGTTGATTGGGTGGCAATATTTTCTATTTTGACAATTCTATTTATCGAATTATCGAGTTTTCGTGGCACTGCGAAACGAAGTTAGGTTGAAAATCAAATAATCTGACTGATACCCATTGAAGATCACGTGGTTTTTCTATTTGACATCCTGTCTCTTTCCTAATATTAATATTAATATATTAATATTAATTATAATATAAGATATTAATATTAATATAATATTAATGTAATATTAATATAATATTAATGTATTAATATTATATTAATGTATTAATATAATATTAATGTATTAATATAATATTAATGTATTAATATTAATATAACATTAATATCTTCTGGTATCTCCCACAGATTCTCTAGTGTTTAATTTTCTTTTATTATCGATAACTGCCAATTTTCCAGGACCCCCTCGAAATTTTGTTTTCGTACAAGCCCCCATTATTAAAAGCGCATAACATTCGTCATCCCTACGTGTCCCCTAGGGGCCAATACGCGTTAGCATTTCTCTCGCCGTAAATTCAGTTTACCGCCATTCGGTATGGACGGGGTCAAAACAGGAATGTACAAGCCGCACGACGGGAAAACCTTTATTGAACACGTGTGATCGCGTAAAACGATAACCGAGAGACGCCTAACGTCCTCCCCCGGGGGATATCAATTTACTGTCCGATTATACGGGACCTTGGCCGGCAGGAATCGTGCTCTAATACAGCGGTCGTCCAACGAAAATGCTACCGTAATAACAGCACGATCTATCAAAGTCCCATCGATCCCCGGATGGATAACAAAAGGACGTGGGTTTTCCGCCGCTGTCTTGTCTTTTTTTTTTCGTTTCTTTCTGTTCCGTTTCGCTGTATCGGTTTACAGCACTATACGAAGCATTATTTCGTTAACGTATACTGGCGATTCTTTTCCAAATGACAGAACGGGCATTTTTCATCAATTGTTCTGTTGGAAAAGAGAAATCAATCGAAATTCGGTTCAAAATTAAAACGAATTTTTCTTCTGTCGTATACATCCTATGTATAAAAATATCAATATTAATTACTTATAATATAATCAAGTTACAGCTGACACAGCACCGCAAGCCAACGAGGCTCAAGACTTTGCTAGACATCTTCTTCTAGTCTTCCAAGATAATTTGCTGTAGCTTTCTTTTGATTCTATATGCTCCACGATTTGCTTCTTTTCCTTGCTTTCTTAAAACATTAACCTGGCATTTTGAAAAACACTAATTCCTGTGAGAATTAGTGTTTTTGCGAGTTTTATTTAGCAATTTACTTATTTCCTTAAATAATAAAATTGTTTAAGATGTACTTTTTTTTGAATTCTTCACAATTTGAAAGTATTTTAGAATATACAAGGTGTTTGATTTACTCTAAAAACAACTTCAGGTTTTTAAGTGGAACACCCTGTATGTTATTGTATTTTTAAGTTCTTATAAAAAAGTGGTATTTAAAATTAAATCACTGAGCTGTTTTATTTAAAAATCATCAAGTTAATAATAATATAGCCAAGTTACAGCTGACATAGCACTGCAAGCCAATGAGGCTCACCACTTTGGCTTGGTGAGCCAAAGGGATTTGGTTTGCAAATAGAATTAGTTTTAACTTTGTTTAATAATTTCTGTAGATTTCGCAAACTTTTACGTGCATTTATATTTCACACTTTCATTCCGCTAGGTGGCGTTGCAAACAACGTGAAAGTGGCCTGTGCAGAGCTTTGCAGACACACCAAAGGTTATTCTCATAAATTAAGTCTCTGCGGTGAGACAAAACCCTGTGCGTTCCTTTTTGACCCAGCGCGAGAACAGATTTATGATTTCAATTTAGACTTTTCGCTTGCTTGTTTTCCCGTTTTTTCTCCACCACCCGCGTTGTTTTGCGGCTTGATTCGGAATTGATTTATAAATCAAATCGAGGTCTTTCAATTATACAAACCGCCGTTGCCACTTGGGCGATTTAATCTCGAATTTTTCCGATAGAATCGGCCAGGGAATTCGACTCTGTACGTTTTCGTTAGCTTTTTCACTTCTGCGCAATTTTCCCCAACAAATATTGGCACTGAACTTTAATTAGCAACGAGATGGCCGACCCGGGTAATTGAAGCTCACTTTCGCAACTGCTAATGCAGATGGAAGTCCCTCCCAGGGTGAATTTCATAGTTCGGAATTTGTTTTTAATACAAACAGAACCGCCCTGGTGATCTTAGTGCCATCTCCTTAGCTCTCGACTTCATAAACACCCGCTATCATTCGTATTTATTACTTTGGGGGGCTTCTAATTAAACTTAATCTGTTTTCCCAGAAAAGGGGTTCGTAATCATTCACATTAAGCCGGTGTTATTCGTTTGTTCAAGCTGAATTTGTGAGCTTACGCAAACAGACCGAACTTGCGCGATGTACACTTCTGTTTAAAGAGAGGCAAACGTTTGCGAGATTCGACTTAAAAGTTAATTTAAATATTCATAAATGCCGACAACACTTGTAATTACAAACTGAAACTGATTAAGGTTTTCTTTTATGATTTACGTACCCCTGGTAGTTTACTTTTGAATGTTGCACAACTTATCAAGGAGCTATTTTCAAAATGTCAGGTTAATATTTTAAAAACGCAAGGTGAAGAATCAAACCGTGAAGCAAATAGGATCAAAAGAAAGCTACAGTAGATGTTTAGCAAAGCTGTGGGCGTCATTGGCTTGCAGTGCTGTCTCAGTGGTGCCTTAATTGTATTATGTATTATTATATTTTATAAAATAACAAAAGTACAACACCTTAAACAATCTTGTTACTTAAGAAAAAAAAACTAAATTGCTAAGTAAATTAAAAGACTTAAACAATTAATATTGACATGTCTCACAGGAATGAGCTTTTTTCAAAATGTCAGGTTAATGGTTTAAAAAAACAAGATGAAGCAGCAAACCGTGAAGCAAATAAGATCAAAGGAAAGCTACAGCAAATCCTCTTGGCAGACTAGAAGAGGATGTACCTTGATTATATTATTGTTCACTTGCAATAATTTAATTTTAAACACCACTTTCTCACAAGAACTTGAAAAATACAATAATATACAGGGTGTTCCATTTAAAAATCTGAAGTTGGATAGTTTTTAGAGTAAACCAAATACATTGTACATACTAAAATAGTTTGGAATTGTGAAGAATTCGATGTACTGCAACTTTTATTTCAAACATTAAAATTAAATATGTAACTGTATTAAGCTAGGTTCTCCAGACTATACATTAAGTTTTTCATCAAATCGTTTGTTCCAGGTTCAGTATACCACGAGATATGAGGCGAAGCTGTTAAAACTGGATCGCATCCAGCCAATCACAGTGGCTTCGAAAGCATTTCGGTAAGTTCACAAGAGGAATTTGACATTTCTTATAAATTTTGACACATCTTGTCAATTTTGACAATTCTTTAGCCTGTTTTATAGATTGGTAGCCTACAAGAATGCCAGAACAATTAATCCTTAGTCAGTTTCGACAGTAAAATTTTCCCGACTGTAAATTTCCTTGAGTCAATAGTGCTGATTGCAACCTGAGGTCGATAAACAGTGTGTTAGACTTCGCCTATTCATTCCCGTAAGCGAACGTTCTACTTAACAGTTAAAGCGTACGCCCCCAAATTGTTTACTTTAGCACGATAACGCTTTGGGCGGTCCTCATTACATAACCATACGTATGTGCTCCGGCTTGTTCTGTTAGGAAACTTTCTTAATATCCGGCCAAACTCCGCACAATTGTCCACTGTAATCGCAAGGCCTTTCTATCTAAACTATAAAATCTCGCTGCGGTGGCCGCGTAAATTATACCCACGTGAAAGGTGGGTTTAATTAAATTAGAACACCTTTTTTCCTCCCTGGCAGAGCCGAAAGATTAAAATAAATTTTAGAGGGAGTAGAAGGGGGGTTGGCAGGTTATTAAACTGATATAACGTTACTACGATATGCACTTAGCAAGATTTGAATAATTCGCGAAGTGTCAGAGCGTGGGAAGATTAACGAATTAACTTTTCATAATTCGGTTTGCTTCCAAGAGATGAAATCCCTTTGAACAACTCTCCTAAAACGCAAGAAATACCCCTCTTTGAGTTAAGCTTGATTATTCGTGACTAAGAAAGCTCGCGTGTGATGCAGACTTGTCTACTTATAGCTAAATAAATAATTTTTATTCTTTAAGGCCTACAGCTATTCAGGTTTCTTCAATAAACATACGCATACAATTTTTCCTTTCAAGAAAAACTTTGAGAATGTTAACAGTTTAGTTCATATTTCTAATGAACATAGTCACAGATTTTTAAATAGAACACCCTGTATATTATTGTATTTTTTAAGTTTTTATAAGAAAGTGGTATTTAAAATTAAAATATTGGGCTGTCCTATTTAAAAACATCAAGTTAATAATACATAATATAATCAAGTTACAACTGACATAGCACTGCAAGCCAATGAGGCCCACAGCTTTGCTAGATATCTTCTTTTAGTTTGCCAGGAGGATTTGGTTTGCTTTCTCTTAAGTAATAAGATTGTTTAAGATGTTGTATTTTTGTTACAAGTATTTCAAATGTTTCAAATACAAGTTACAGTGCATCGAATTCTTCACAATTCCAAACTATTTTAGAATGTGCAATGTGTTTGGTTTACCCTAAAAACTATCCAACTTCAGATTTTTAAATGGAACACCCTTCATGTTATTGTATTTTTTAAGTTCTTGTAATAAAGTGGTATTTAAAATTAAATTACTGCAAGTTAATAATAATATAATCAAGGTACAGCTGACACAGCGCTGCAAGCCAATGAGGCCCACGTAAGTAACAAGATTGTTTAAGGTGTACTTTTGTTATTTTATTAAGCGTAATACAGTTATTTAGTTTTCTCCAATAAACATAACGTTCATGATTATTATGGAACAATTCTTCTTTTAAGGAAAAAAATCTAACGATGTAAACAGTTTAGTTAATATTTCTAATTTAGCTCAGTTGAAAGGTTATTTCTTAGCAAAACTGATTTTCAGTGCCAAATTTGATGGCTATTCCAAACATGGTATTAGAATTATTGGAAATTGTTATAATGAATGCAACTTCAACATAAACTCTGTTCAGTTTTATGGTTTTTTAAGACACTAAGCTGATATTTTGAAAAATATCAAAATCATTATTAAATTATTTTCTTTTATTTAGCAATCTAGTTCTTTTCTTAAGTAATAAGATTGTTTAAGATGCACTTCTGTTATCTTATAAAGTGTAACAGATCTGTTTAGTTTTCTTCAATAAACATAACCTGTATGTTTGTCTGGGGATCAAAGCTTCATCAAAGACTGAGCTAATTCCTTTTTGCCCACAAACAGAATTACCTCAGTTGAGAAAGGTTATCTCTTAACAGAAGCAAGGAAATTGATTTTCTATAACATGTTCGGTGGTTACTCCAAATATGATATTAGAATTATTAGAAATTGTTCTAATAAATTCAACTTTAACAAAAATTCTATTCAGTTTTATGGTTTTTTAAAACACTAACCTGACATTTTGAAAACGGCTCATTCCTGTGAGACATGTCAATATTAATTGTTTAGCCCTTTTAATTTATTTAGCAATTTAGTTGTTTTCTTTGGTAACAAGATTGTTTAAGATGTACTTTTGTTATTTTATTAAGTGTAATTAAGTGTATTATGAAACAATTCCTCCTTCAAGAAAAAAACTGAGGATGTAAACAGTTTAGTTAATATTTCAAATTTAGCTTAGTTGAAAGGTTACTTGTTAGCAAAATTCATGATTTTGAATGCTATGTTTGGAGGCTACTCCAAACATAATATTAGAACTATTAGAAATTATTATAATAAATGCAACTTTAACATAAATTCTATTCAGTTTTCAAGCTTTTGGAATCACTAACCTGACATATTGAAAAAGGTTGATTCCTGTGAGAAATATCAATATTAACTATTTAGATCTATTATTTTATTTAGTAAATTTACTTCTTTTCTTAAACAATAAGATTGTTTAACATGTTGTACTTTTGTTATTTAATAAAATGTAGTTCAACTGTGTAGTTTCCTTGCATAAATATAACATTTTTATTATCAAATAATTTTTCCTTTAAAATCTAAGCTAAATCTTTTTGGACCGCAAAGAAAATTAGCTCTGCTGCAAGATTATCTCTTAGCATGTTTGGAGGCTACTCCAAATATGATGTTAGAATTATTAGAAAATCCTATTCAGTTTTTAACTCTTACTGTTCTTGTTAGAAAGAAATGTTTGAAATTAAAGTTGCAGTACATTGAATTCTTCACAATTTGAAACTATTTTAGAATGTAGAAGAATGTTTTGTTTACTCTAAAAACCACCCGACTTCAGATTTTTAAATGGAACACCCTGTATATTATTGTATTTTTTAAGTTTTTATAAGAAAGTGATACTTAAAATTAAATTATTGGGCTGTTCTGTTTAAAAACATCAAATTAATAATACATAATATAATTAAGTTACAACTGACATAGCACTGCAAGCCAATGGGGCCCAGGGCTTTGCTAGATATCTTCTTCTAGTCTGCCAAGAGGATTTGCTGTAGCTTTCTTCCTTCACGGTTTGCTTTCTCTTCTTGCTTTTTAAAGCATTAACTTGACATTTTGGAAAAGGATCATTCCTGTGAGAAATGTCAATATTATTTGTTTAGTTCCTTTAATTTATTTAGCAACTCAGTTCTTATATTGCAACTCCAGAACTTTAGAAGGAAATGTGTAGATTTTAATGGTTGACATAATAATACGGAATACACTGCAGCAAAGTATCAAGCAGTAGAGTATTTTGTATTTTCTACACATCCCAGGTACCTTATTCCTAGTTTCAGAAGGTACCTTTATTCCCTGCCCCTTTAAAGCCACACAGAATGCTTGCGTCGTCCCGGAACAGGGCATACACACTGCAGTAAGTTGCTTTGCGACAATCTCTCGTTTATAGTTCACCAAACCGCCGCTCTTGACGTCGCCAGACGGCGCTGTAAACAGTTCAACATGGCCCGCCGCGCTCATTCGGCTTGATGGTGGCCATTGTAAACGCAATCGAGTGTGCCCGACATAGTAATGTTGGAGTTTTCGCCCGAAACAAAAAACGAAAAACGTTTCGATCTTAACAAAGTAAGAACATATCCGATATGCTTCGAGTTCAGATTTCGGAATATATATATATATATATATATATCTTATTTTTATTTTTCTAATAAAAACTTCCTGGCGCCCTAGCAAACCATCCCTTAATTTTATTAGAAACGTAGTAGTTAGGAGTGCCGCGATATTTCCAGGCCTACCCGCAACAGTGGAGAAGGGTTGGGTTTCTAATAAAATTCTAAGAATTTGCGAAAAATTTGAAATGCAAGAATGTGACAACTAAAATCTTCTTCCGAAGGAAACAAGTACATATATTGACAACAACAACAGATAGTATTTACTGATACTTTTATTATATTAGTGATACAATAAAAATTGTATTAGTAAAATCCGTTAACTCGAAAAATACCTTTTCCAGCCCCGCAAAGGACACAAAATTAAGCGGAAGTTCACCTAGAGATCTTAAAGAGACACTGATTCGGGGGTAAAATCAAAGCGTTTCGCTGGAATCGTTTCGCCAGCGACTTATACTTGAGATCATCTGATAATCTGATGGAGAAGTTCGGTGATCAGAGCCTTAGAGTTATTAAAAGTCAGAACCGAAGGTTACTTATTGAAAGATCTATATGTGACAAGTTGTGTGCTGAAGAAAACAATTTGGAACCGGAAACGTACGCATGTCCTTCCGTATTGGAAATTATACGGGCCGGTGATAAATCGCCGAAAATCGTGAAATATGGCCCCGCGATGATTTACGGCCCAAGTTGGGAAACGGCTAAAATATATCTTGTCATGTGAGAGTTTGTGCTGGCGCGCCAAGAATAAAAATTTCCATGTTGGGAAATAATCCTTCAAACTGACAGCGCCTTTCCTTTCCTGCCCCGACGTTCGTCCTTTATTAAGCCGCAAGGTTCTCGGGGTTCAAGATTCGCGCGTTCCCGTCCGGACGATTTCAAAACTCCCTTTGTCCTGAAGGACTCGGGCGTTGCAACGCCTGAGTGCTCTCTCTGGTCCCGTCGCATTAATTTCAGACCGCACTTCCTTAAAGTATCCTGAAATATCTCGAAATTAAACGTTGTGCCATCGAGTTAAGTTTACTCCTAGCTGGAATAGGGTTAAAAAAATCCCAACAAACGCCCTGGGTGACAATACTTCTCCCCTTGGCGATAATTTCGATATAACCCAGCAAATCCTTAATGAGAAGCGAACCGCTAGGAAAACAGGGAGCACAAACACAAAAGTTTCAACATCTCCCTATATATTCCAGGACCGTAGCCCTAACGAGTGTTTGCCCAGAATACTAACGCGGTTTCTGGCCTTTGTTGTTCGTCAGGATACCCTCAGAAAGCTTCTAGCGAACGCGAGGGATAATGGACGAATTTCACCGATTGAATGATAATTCTATTTCTAGAAGCCTCCGTTGGAATCACGTATTAGTTCGGCAAGAATTTTCCAAGATCCCAAAGTAGGTTCGTAGGTTTGCTAATAGTAGGTTATCCTTGTGCCTTATTCTCCTTCTTTTGCACTTTTTACGACGACTTAGAAATGAATCTTGACACTACGATCGTCTTCCCTTAACGAAGGTTCTAGTTAGAACTCAGAACAGTGGAGAAGTGTTGGGTTCTTGATGAATTGGCCAAATTTATCTACTGACATGGAAAAGTTTGTTAAGTCATGCAAGACATGTGAGAAATATTCACACTTAAATTCCCACCCATAACACCCGTATGAAGTATCAGAGAAGTCATGGGAAAGAGTAGGGGCAAACAAATTCTCGTGTGCTAATAAAAGCTTGATATTAATGGATTCTTACTATAATTTATAAAAGGGTTTCAGTCTTTATTCAGCAACATCTGACAGTGCAATCGTGTCCCCTATTTTTAACTCCATGGCAACACTAAGGAACAACATAACATACTAAACTAAATTATAAACTAATTTCTATAAGATTTAAAGTGTACAATTTAACAAGAAACAGGCAACCAAACTTACACGTGATAATTAGGTAGAATAGTGGAGGGACATTATATTTAAACCGGGGTCAACGTAAGAGAAAGTTATGTGCGGTATACAGTTACATGAAAACGAATCGCACAGCTGCTTGTTTTTGTCCGTCTTATCCTTAATTCTTCTTTTTTGCAATGTTTTAGCAATTATACAAGAAAAATGATTATTAACGACTAGGTATGAATAAACATTTTACCAAGGAACAACATAACATACTAAACTACTACAACATTCAGTTGTAGATAATGTAACGAAGTGGTTAGAAGGCAATGCAGGTAATTAATTTCGTTTCAATGAAACGAAAGGAGGGTTTCGGAGCACAATAAACGAAATTCTCGAAAATTAATTTAGTAATGGAATTAATTATATAATCTTCTTTGAAGAGAACTGCAGCTTACAGAATAATATGAAAATGAGATTAATAATGAAAGGTATTGTTATTATTTCTGTTTCATCGGCTGTTGAGAAAGTCCAGAGGGGATCGTAACCTGATGGAACCAATCGAAATGTCGGCCCAGTAAGGCCAACATTTAGGGATTAGAGAGGGTGAAAGCCTACTCTGTGGGCTCGGGTCGCTATCGTAATATTTAATTTTCGTCTAAACCCAAGTGTCACATCCTTGTCAAGGGGGTGGTATCGCGCTCGATTTTCTCGCTGGAAAACCGGCGGGAAACAAGTTCGGAGTCGCGACCGCGAGAGGGCCGAAGTTGGAGTGATCTCCGAAACTGCCAAAAGCACTGGGCCGCCTGTTTAAAGTTTACGTGTTTCGAAGTTTCTCTATAACAACGTGAAGCGCGCGCGCGACGGAATATTTTTCCAGACGGACTTCCTCCGAATAATGGTCTGTACATTCCAGTCTTTGCCGTTTCGTTGTTTTTCCGTAAAGACGCCTTTTAAACGAGAGAGAGAGCTGCATTTCGCTTTAAAATCTCTTTGCAGCCGACCGTCGTCGCTCGACTGCGGTGCTAGACAAATGGAATTACACGTCAATTGCTAGTACCGTTTAGGGTAGGAGTACGCGAGATGGCGTTGCCAGCTCTCAGCCAAAATTGCCGAGAGCACTTATGTAAATTAGTGCAGCTTGATTATTGGGTCCAAATCGAATGGTTGTGAAGCAAAACGCAGCTCCTAAATTTTAGCTTCAAACAAGTTTTACATTCACTACGAATTTTAGCTGTTCCATCGTCGTAGAACTCCTAGAACCTTTCCTGATTCAAAATATAAACTTAGTGGCGCCCAATGTAATTCCTTACAAATACGTCGATATCTGACATTTTCAATGGAATTAAAATGTTATTTACGTTTTGGTGACGTTTGCAACTGTTACAGCGCCACCTTACGGATGACAGTTGCGCTGTCATCGTTACATAAATGACACATTTAAAGTGTACAATTTAACAAGAAACAGGCAACCAAACTTACACGTGTGATAATTAGGTAGAATAGTGAAGGGACATTATATTTAAACCAGGGTCAACGTAAGAGAAAGTTATGTGCGGTATACAGTTACATGAAAACCAGTCGCACAGCTGCTTGTTTTTGCTCGTCTTACCCTTAATTCTTCTTTTTTGCAATTTTTTAGCAATTATACAAGAAAAATGATATTAATTTTAGCTTAGAGCAGAATCCCTTTGCGGTTTTTACTCATGAATACGTTATCTGTGTGCGATCCATACCAGAGTTAAGTATGAATAACACACGTGATAAATCAGGTTTAAGTCCCTTCCCGTCCTCGTTATAAATTAGCCTCCCCGAAGCTCCATCCTCTTCGTCCCATCGTCGGCGCTCTAATAAGCGCTTTAATCGCCCGCGTAAATTAAACAGGATTCTTACACGTGTCCCGAAGGGTAGCGATTAATTTGCATCTTCCCTCACTCACGGTCAAACAAATAACGCTATAAATCAAGGGCGCTTTGCGCCGTCGCCGACGTTTTGAGGGCGGATAATTCCGTCAAAAGAAAACAAGCCGATGGCTGCTCCGGTAACTGTCTAAATTAATCAAACCCGTAAGATGTTATGACCGGTAAATTCGTAACCAAGTTCTCGCCGGCATCCGCTTGCCAAGTGGAGCCACCTAGAATTGCGGGGCCGCAACAACGTCCTCCGTGGACTTGCATTATTTATGACTTCATTTGCGTCGGATCGTCTAATTTGGCAAGTTTATGCAGTGGCGCCCAATCTGCCGGGCGATGAATTTTTGACGAACTCGCGCGGTCTGGTTAGTCATTTAAAGTAACACCGGCTTTCAAATGGAAGGACAAATGGATTTCGTCGTAAAAATGCAAAAAGGGCAATAGTGAGATAATTAAGTGGAATAATAAAGGGCCATTATATTTAAACCACGGTCAACGTAAGAGTAAGTCACGTGCGGTATACATTTACACGGAAACGCACCGCACAGCGGTTTGTTTTTGTCTGCTTTGTCCTTAATTGTTCTTTTTTTACAATTCTTTGTGGTTTTTATTCATGAATACGTTAGCTGTGACAAATAAATATTATCGTAAAAATGCAAAAACGGCAATAGTGTGATAATAAAGTAGAATAATGAAGGGCCATTATATTTAAACCAGGGTCAAGGTAAGAGTAAGTCACGTGCGGTATACATTTACACGGAAACGCACCGCACAGCTGTTTATTTTTGTCTGCTTTATCCTTAAGTGTTCGTTTTTGCAATTCTTTAGCAACTATAGAAGAAAAATGATTATTCATTTTAGCTTAAGGCAGAATTCTTAAAGCTTTATGACTTCAATTAACATCTCAACAGAATCTCTTTGTGGTTTTTACTCTTGAATACGTTAGCTGTCACAAACAGATTTTGTCCTAAGAATGCAAAAAGGGCAACAGTGTGATAATTAAGTGGAATAATGAAGGGGCATTATATTTAAATCAGGGTCAAGGTAAGAATAAGTTACTTGCGGTATATAGTTACACGAAAACGCACAGTACAGCGGTTTGTTTTTATCTGCTTTGTCCTTAATTGTTCTTTTTTACAATTCTTTGGCAACTATAGAAGAAAAATGATTATTCATTTTAGCTTGAAGCAGAATTCCCAAAGATTTTAATTAACACCTCAACAGAATCTCTTTGTTTTTTTTTCTCGTGAATACGTTATCTGTGACAAATAGATTTTGTCCTAAGAATGCAAAAAGGGCAACAGTGTGATAATTAAGTGGAATAATGAAGGGGCATTATATTTAAACTAGGGTCAAGGTAAGAGTAAGTTACTTGCGGTGTACAGTTACATGGAAACAAGCTGCAGAGCGGTTTGTTTTTGTCTGCTTTTTCCTTAATTGTTCTTTCTTGTAATTCTTTAGCAACTATAGAAGAAAAATGATTATTCATTTTAACTTAAAGCAGAATTCTCAAAAACTTCAGTTAACATCTCAATAGAATCTCTTTGTGGTTTTTACTCTTGAATGTGTTATCTGTCACAAACAGATTTTGTCGTAAAAATGCAAAAAGGGCAATAGTGTGATTATTAAGTAGAATAATATAGAATATAGGGCCATTGAATTTAAACCAGAGTCAAGGTAAGAGTAAGTCACTAGCGGTGTACAGTTACAGGAAAACGCACCGCACAGCGATTTGTTTTTGTCTGCTTTGTCTTTAATTGTTCTTTTTTGCAATTCTTTAGCAAAATTATTATTCATTTTAGCTTAAAGCAGAATTCTCAAAGCTTTGTAACTTCAATTAACATCTCAACAGAATCTCTTTGTGTTTTTACTCTTGAATACGTTAACTCTGACAAATAGATTTTGTCGTAAAAATGCAAAAAGGGCAATACGTTCGACGGGTGCACACGGTACGGACACATGTTGAATTGGTTTTGCATTAGGGAAACATTGAGTACATCGCGTGTACGTCAACCCTGCGATCCCGGAGCCCTGGGCCCCGTTTTATTGCACACCTCGACCCTTACTTCATGAATTATGAATACCTTTATGCTAATGGGTTCGATCTGAAATTTAAAGAAGCAATACCTCCACTCCCGGCGGTGGTCTACCGCATGGAAAATATAAGATAATGGCACCGACAAGAATTCGCGAGCGGAGTGCTTTGAGGTCTTAGAACTTTAGTTGGCAGTACATGAATGTCTCTGTTTTATTGCCGTAGTTAGGGAGGTATGCGCAATTTTAGTAGTTTGCGTGTTTCGGTCGCAAAGTGCGAGAGTAACAGTGGAACTAATGCTTCATTTCCACCGTACTCTTGTTTCTAGAACGATCCTTTATAACGCAGAATGACTTGACGCTTTCTGCGTTACAACACATTATTCACACAGTACTTATATTGTTTCAGACGGAGCTCAGGCGGATCAAAGGCAGCTGCTATGAACGATAGAAATGTAGGAACTCCAAGTAGGTAAGATATTTAATTCCATTACGACCTCACAACAGATTAAAGTTGGGCCTGGCCCCTGGGGACCGTCGCGTTCCCTTCCATTTTCCCTCTTCCCTTCCTAGACCCCGGCAGGGTCCGTTATTTTTTACGAAGGGCGGAGAAAAATAAGCTCGAAATTGAAAATTGTAATATTCCTGTTGCTGCAGAGCCAAACGTCGGAGGCGTTCCCGAATTCTGGGACCTCAAGAATTTCCGGGCGGAGGAGAAAGTTGGGAGCTTTATTTCCCCGGGGATCTCGTAAAATATCTGCTGGTGTACGCCGACTTGAGATTCCCCCTCCCCCACCCTTCCCCCTTCAGCGATTAATTATTAACTCCGTTCGCGTGGACACAATCGAACGGCTAACCCGGCTCGATGAAATATTGATTAATTTGCATTTGCGCGGAATGAACGAAAGAAAATCATATAATAAGTAAAATTTTAATTTTTCCCTAACCCATAAGAGACTTTTCACATCCACTAGTTAATTAAAACATCCATTAAAAGGTATCCCCAATATACAACCAGTGCCAAGGTAAGAGAAAATCATGTGCAGTGCAACACCTACTAGCTTTTTTATTAAAACATTTTTTTTTAATTTACGAACGCTCCATTAATGAATTGAACGAAAGAAAATCATATAATAAGGAAAATTCTAATTCCCCTTCCCCTTAAGAGACTCTTCTCATCCATCGATTAATTAAAACATTCATTAAAAGGGTCAAGGTAAGAGAAATTCATGCGCAGTGCAACACCTACTAGTTTTTTTTTATTAAAACATTCTTTGTTTAAATTTTAGAACACTCCATTAACAAACTGAACGCAGGAAATTCATATAGCAAGTGAAATTGTAATTTTTCTTCCCCATAAGAGACTCTTCACATCTACCAGTTAATTGAAACATTCATTAAAAGAGTCAAGGTAAGAGAAAATCATGTACGGTGCAACATCTACTAGTTTGTTTTATTAAAACATTTTTTTTTAATTTTCGAACACTCCATTAATAAACCGAATGAAACAAAATCATATAATAAATGAAATTCTAATTTCCTTTACCCACAAGAGACTCTTCACATCCATCGATTAAGTAAAACATTCATTAAAAGGGGGTCAAGGTAAGAGAAATTCATGCGCAGCGCAGCACACACTGGTTTTTTTTTATTAAAACATTCTCTCTCGCAATTTTCGAATACTTTATTAATATAGTGAATGTTTGAAATTTCCTCGAGGAATTCGTTCGTTAAACTTCTCGACGTGTTTACGCCCCCGGGCGACCTATTGAGGAAATTTTTGAATTTCCAGCCCGGGGGAGAACTTTCTTTCGACGGAAGGAGGTAAACTCCACTTGATGTCCCATTCAGGGAACTTAAAAGGGAGACGGTACCCTTGCCTGGCGCGGGCCCGTAACAAGACTTCGACGAACGACTAAATCGCTATTCATATTTTCTTTGCCGAAATGAGATTTCTCGAATTTTACAAAGACAGGGCCTGCGCTATTTCGGCTTGAAACGCCCTCTTCCCTTCCAAACTTATACGAGGAATCTTTTGACGAACGAACAAAGTTAGATATTAGAGATTGATAGATAAGCTGAATGCTTTTTGCAATTGTCAGATTAAAATTAATCCGCACTGTAGATATTAGTTATCTAAAAATAGTATCGAGTGGTTTACGAATGTGTGGAGAGGTTCTCTTACAAGTGCAAGTGATTGCTTAATAATGTTTAGTAATATTTACATTGGGTGAGAAAGGTAAACTATCCCATTTAATTTAATACAATAATAATAATTCGAGGTGACATTAATTTCGCCCATTTATTCATGAATAATGGTAAAAACTAATAAAGACCATATATCATTAAAATTTTAATTAAATTGCAGTCATTAAAATTGAATTAACAATTTGCTTTAATATAAATAATATGGAGGCTGGAAAATACTGCTAAATACGCTTTAATTATGCATATTATGCTTTAAACAAAACAAAATAATTGGCTTGCCGAATACTGCACAATTGTAATTCCCTTTAATTAAAATTAGGCTGTAACTAACGAATAGGTAGTGAATAATCCTTGTAGAAAGAGAGCGAAAGCAGATACCGCAAAATTAAAATTAACAAAAACCTACATTTTCTTTATTTAAATCTTACGATCAAAGCAGTCCTGGCTGTTAAAAGTATTCTCGTGATTACCGAAATCGTTAATTTATTTCTTCGTTTATTATTCACGGTGATGTACGGGCTCTTAATTTAAAAATAGTCTAATCCGCTATCTCGCGGCACGCCGCAAAATTGTTTACATTTGGAGAGTTCGTAAGCAATAAAAGCATCGACGAAGGAACACTAGGTGTGTCGTAATTAGAAAGTGAAATTAACGATGGAAATTTTACTTTTCAAATTAACCACGTAACACTACAGTAATTGATTGGGTTGGGTTGACTTGTACGCCTAACTACTATCCTAATTACTTTTTAATACTATTAAAACTAGTTGCAATCATTTGGTTTCTTTTTATAATATATTATATGTTATAAAGTATATGGAAGAAAAACAGGAAACAGATGTTGCCAACCCCAGACAACACTGGAGGACAACAAATCCCAGAAAACGAAATATGTACATGCTTCGTCTTCTGGGACATAATATATATATATATATATATATATATATATATTTGTGTATATATATATATATATATATATATATACACCATTATGGCGCGACATAGTGGCGCGACCCTTCCTCAGCATCGGACAGGATCAAACTTGTTGCAGGTCCCACATATATATATATATATATATATACACACACACACACACACGTAGATATATATATATATATATATATATTATATATATATATATATATATATATATATATACATACTAAATAAATACTATTAAAACTAGTTACAATAATTAGGTTTCAATTACGTTGTCTTTTTATAATATATTATATGTTTATCTTCCATATAAGGTATATGGAAGAAAAATAGGAAATAAATGTTGCCAATCCCAGGCAACACTGGAGGACAACAAACCCCAGAAGACGAAATATATGTATTATACATATGACTGTGTCGGATTAAACTGAAAGAATCTTCTTCGTTAGACGATTTCGAGCTGAAGACATTTTTCCTGCCACCGCCACTTTGCAAACGTGGGTGTGCTGCTGTTTTTTGCCACCATTTTAAAAATTCTCGAAGAATCCTGTGGGTGTTAACCCCCTGCCCTATTTTCACGCCCCCCTTGGGGTGTTCCCTTCCCGAGTTTCTGGCGATCACCTGAAAGCAACACAGACTTCGGCATAAGTCTATTTCGTTTAGAGGGTTCTCATTTCGCTTCTTACGAGGGCTCGGCGCGAACGAGGCCACCAAATTGCAATTACACAGAGCATCAAATTGAGGTATTGTGGGGATGCCCTCTTGCTTCTAGTGCAGTTTGACGCGTTCCCCGCGCGTGCTTGACCCGGATAAGGGCGATCTCGAAGGGTCCTTTCGTTTACCTCGGATGTAACGTACTCGAATACTGCGCAGGTCAGCTAATCCCGACGTGCACGTCTTAGTAAATGTAATTAGTTATTCGATGCTCGCCCGATAACGATAGAACCTTCCCTGACCGCAGGATATATGTATATATATATATATATCTATATATATATTATGTCACAAAAGACGAAATATATGTATATTTCGTCTTCTGGGATTTGTTGCCCTCCAGTGTTGTCTGGGGTTGGCAACATTTATTTCCAGTTTTTCTTCCATATAAGGAGTTTTCCTTTTCTCGGAGGTCCTCTTTTCGACTGCAATTTCTTGGTTTGACTGGTAGAGGTGTTCGAAACCTTGAAAAACGGAACGATATTTTAAAGGTTATCAGATCGCATTCTAGCAATGCTAAATTGTGCAGCTGAGAGACCACCTCCTTGCCTCGCTCCTTTCGTTAAATTCAAATTCCTTTGAGCGCTTTATTGTCATCTCTACCGGTCCGAGTATTTTTCCCGGTGTTCTCGAAATATTCGCATCGCCAAGGTTATGAAACGCTTGTTGAAATTCCGCTCGTAGTATTCATTATTATTTGTTTTTTGCGTGAGTGGCGTCTGTTGTAGATCTGGGGACCCGGCATACCGTGCGTATCTTTTCGTCTTTTAAAATTTTACGGTTGCGTTCAGCATAGGAATCCCTCAATCGAAATAAGCATTGTAAAAGTTGTGCGAATATATGTTTAAATATATCTTCATTATTCTACCTCATTATCGCAAGTGTAAGTTTGGTTGCCTACTTTGTGTCTAATTGTACCACTCAAATGTGTAATTTATACACGTGACATTTTACATATGACACTTCACAAAACGTAGGGTCATTTGTTTTCAAATCAATTAAGCGGTTCTATATTCCCGGCGCAAGGTCCTCGCTTATTGACCAATACGCTAACGACGTAATCGTCGTTAGCGTATTGGTCATAATGTGAGAAGTAGCTGTAAGTAAATGTTTAATAACGCCATCGTATAAATATATTTGTTACCTACTATTAATAGTTCATAACGAATCTAACAGATTACATGCGTTCCAAAGATAAATTGATTATTTTAAGAGCAATAAAGGAACAGCACCAGAATAAGTTGTACACTTTGCAAAGTAAGCACATTTTTGTAGAACGTAACTAAAGTCTTGCAAGCAAATTTCATTTAGGGTATAAGCATTTCATTATTGATGATGTCGGCTTTGGATTTCCCGAGAAATGCTGTTGTCGGTGCACCGGAAGTAACCGCAGCTAAGGCATCTCCTTAAATATTTTATTAAAAATTATTTTAATCGAATTCATATTCAATAGATTTATGTCAGAGAGTGTGGATGGTAGACAGAGGGATCTGCCTCCATGCGGACTCCCGTTGTGAGAATTTTTCATCAGCATTCGAGGCTTTCCATCCGATGAACCGACACTCCAGTTCGTCCCAGAGGTTCTCAAACGGATTTAGGTCCGGAGACCGTCTGGGCCAGTCAAGAACATTGACATGACGGCATGCGAACTAGTTTCGGATGTGCTAGTTTCTGTCATTTGTTTGAATAGTGACCTTCCGTCTATTTTTCGCACTAATTCGATGTCGATAAGGTAGATTCCGCTATTCGAGTTTACGCTACGGTCTAGTAGGTGGCGTGCTTTTGTCGGTGATTTGTTTCTTTTGTTTTGTCCTTAATTAGGCGGTAGTTTGTCATTTGTTTAAACTGGGATTTGATATATTTTTGTAGGATTTTCATTTGGAGTCATATTGTCTTCTGGGGTTGTTTCTTCCGCTGGGATTTGTTATCCTCCAGTGTCGTCTGAGGTTGGCAACGTCTATATCCTGGTTTTCTTCCATGTAAGGTATTTTTCTTTTCTCTTTAAAACTTTAAACGAATTGTCACAAGTGGCGCCCAACATGGGGCCACCACCAAGTGCGTTACGATGTTTATGCGTATGTATGTATATTATGTCCCATAATACATACATATATATATATATATATATATATATATATATTATATCCAAGAAGACGAAATATGTGTATATTTCTGGGATTTGTTGTCCTCCAGTGTTGTCTGGAGTTGGCAACCTCTATTTTCTGTTTTTTCTTCCATATAAGGTATTTTTCTTTTCTCGGAGGTCCTCTTTTCGACTGTGGTTTCGTAAGTGAACTGGTGGCAATAGTATTGTCGAATTTTTCTTCGGACTGGGATTGTACATTATGGGTGTGTGTGGTTTGGAATTTTTGCGACGTCCACACGACTGTGTCGGATTAATCTGACGAAGGAATCTTCTTCTTCACTAGACCATTTTCGAGCTGAAGATGGGTGTGCAAAGATCATTTATATTGCAATAAACTTTTGTCGGGCGAATTAACATCCCTTTGCTAAAAGTTATCGTCTGGCTAATGAAAGATGAAAGTCTAGAAGATAAATTAAACATGAAATTTAAGTGACCGCGGTAGAAAAAGTTACAGGGAAGTTTCGGGGAATTTAATGGCGCGACTCCCCTAAATTTCATTAAGTCGAGTACCGGTAATGTAAAAACGGGGCTTTGTTGGTCTATTATAATTATTCGGAAAGTCGTGCGAATTAAGCCTTGTTGCATCTTGAAAAACTTATTCATTTGAAAAGATTATTATCGTGTCCCGGTATGGTGGTCTTAAAGATATTGCAACGGTTCGTTTCTGTCATTTGTTTGAACAGTGTCCTTCTGTCTATTTTTCGCACTAATTCGATGTCGGTAAGGTGGATTCCACTATTCGAGCTTGCGCTACCGTCTAGTAGGTGGCGTGGTTTCGTCAGTAATTTGTTTCTTTTGTCTTGTGCTTAATTAGGCGGCAGTTCGTATTGTTTAAATTGGTTTTTGACATATTTTTGTAGGGTTTTCATTTGAGGTTTCTTTTGCAGGGAATTGCTATCCTCCAGTGTCATCTAGGGTTGGTAAAATCTATATTCCGGTCTTCTTCTACATATATTAGGAGTTTTCAGATTCTCAGCTCTGCATCAGCCAGAGCTGAGAGTCTGAAAACTCCTCAAAGCTATTTCGTCTTCTGGGATTTGTTGTCCTCCAGTGTTGTCTGGAGTTGGCAACATCTATTTTCTGTTTTTGTATATTTTAATGTATATATATATATATATATATATATATATATACTATATCATATACTTATTTAATTCTTACGATCAAAGCAGTCCTGGCTGTCAAAAGATCTCTCGTGATTACCGAAATCGTTAATTTATTCCTTCGTTTATTATTCACGGTGATGTACGAGCTCCCAATTTAAAAATAGTTTAATCTGCTATCTCGCGGTACTCCGCAAAATTGTTTACATTTGGAGAGTTCGTAAGCAATAAAAGCGTCGACGAAGGAACACTAGGTGTGTCATAATTAGAACCACTCGTCCACTCGTCTTTACTGTCTCGCGTCTGGTTCTGAACTGTCCAATCGTCTTAGCGGTCTCGCGTCTTATTCTTCTTCCTCTGTCGCCGTCTAGCCGTTCACACACATGCGGCACC